>ML810688.1:55209-67063 GCA_009831015.1 Picea engelmannii
ATAAATAAAAGTCTTAAAAGTTTTCGAAGTCCAAGTCAACTAATGATGCTCCTTATGGGAAGTCTAACTCAATTAATGATGCACCTCCTAACATGTGTTTTTTTTTTGTCATATTAATTTTAAAGTTTTTTTTAATAAAATAATATTGTTAAAATTAAATAAATTCTCCTAAATTTTATAATGAAATAGGATATTGTATGATTCTTAATGAAAAATATTTTTTTGATGTACTAAGTATATCCACTTTAAATCTCAATTTCAAAATATTTATAAACCTTCTTAATATTTTAACTCATCAAAATTATGGTAAGTTAAGAATACTTTTCTTCTTTTTATAAAAAAAGAACGATTATTTTTTAATTACAAAAGATGAGCTGCAGCAGGGCTGAAACAATCGATATTTGCAGAAAGTTCCCTAGATACATAGTAAGCTTCATCAAAAGCAAAGAGAAGGACAACCTTATATCTATGACTGTTACTTCATACACGAAAAAAATTCCCAAGCTTCCATGAGTAAACCCGAACATAAGAGTTTAACAAAAAGATAAATTTACACTAAATATGACCTGGTTTAGTTTAGTTTCAGAGTTGTATCCAGCTCTGTCCAAGGTTCCTCCCGCTTGCTGCATTCTAGCCGATGACCCACAATCTATTGGACTTCACAAGAGGCCTGCGATCCCATGGAAGGTGCCATTTCTTGGCACTGAGTATGACCTAGATTCCCTTCACGAATTTCCTGATCGAGTGAGCGAATTTGCTTTGAATGTCGATTAACGTTTTTCAAAACAATAGCATGTTCCTTGTCCCTTTTGATTTCGTTATTTTGGAGCGATTTTTCCAGGTGAGCATTGGATTCATAGAGGGCTGCCATATCCTATTGTTGGAGCTTCAATTTTCCTTTCATGCCTTCTAATTCACAATTTGAACAGTGGCATAAAGGTTGGATATGGTGCCACATGGAGTGCTTGATTTTGGAAGAGCCTGAATGACGATAAATAATAGAACACCAAGGGAATGTAAGAAGGTACCAGGAATGCCACGAAGAGAGCCAACTGCACTGTATATTTATGAGAATTCTAGGGGCCAATTCACCATAAATCTATAAAGGATGTATTGTTGGAGCACTATATAATTGTTTCACCACAAGGTCCATGTGTGCACACACAATTGTAGAGTGGACACACTTAATTGATGACGGATCTAGCCATGAGGCCAAACCCAAAATCCACATACAAATCCCCATCCATAAGCACATGCAACAAATCAGACTCTGGCTACACAAGGTGATGTCATGCTCTAGAAAAATTCCATATGCGAGTGATAGAAATGATGGGAGAGAAATAAAGCATGGCCCGAAGGAGATATGGAACATGTGCCAAGTGATTTGTGACATCATTGGGAGAGGAGAGGTGGGTTCGTGATGTTTATCTTGATGTATGTTTCCAATGATGAGTTGGTTGAGGGTCATGTCAACCACAAACCATTTTTACCCAACCATATGCCTTATTTGATTACCCATGAAACTAAGGTAGGAAGTGAGTGGATAGAGTTCCATTGGTTCTGAGGGAACCTTGACCCATTTTTTGTGCTTCTTTTGCTAGAGACTCATCCTCACCATTCTCCTAGCGATAAACATGGAAATAATCAAGTGAGGGAAAGTTTATCTCCTCAACTTCAATTCTTTGATATATGCACTGGAGGTTTGGGTGAGATCTTTTGCTAAGCCAATGAGGCCCTTAATGGTCAGTTTTGAATCTCCTATGACAATGATTCCCAGGTTTGTAAGTGTTATGATGAGAGTGATTCCCATATACACAGCTAAAGCTTTTTCCTGATTGTTTGAAGTAAATCTGAAACCCCAAGTGAAATGCATGATCTAGTTTCCATCGGGGTCATATATGATCCCTCCTCCCTTGTCACACCTGAATTAAGAATACTTTTCTTAAAGCTTTTTGAACACAAAAATACAATTTTAAAATAAACTAAGTAATTTTTTATTTTTTAAATACAATAAATCAATGTTAATCTTTATGAAATTAATAATTAATAGCCATTATTACCATCGTAATATTATATTTATGTAATTTATTTTATATTTATAATTAATTAATCATTGTAAATGATATGTATAATAAATGAAAATTGAAATTAATAACCTACTTAAAAATAGAATATGATAAAAATAATTGATCAAATGAAAAAATTAAATAAATTTAATAATAATTGGATTATGAGAATAAGACTTTTAAAAGTAAACTATGATAATGAATTAAAAAAAAAAAAGCAAAGATGGAAATACATGATCATCCTTTGATGGATGTGTTATTCAAACGTCAAAGGGATACAAACATGAATATTCTTTTAGGGGAGGAAGAGGTTATATCAATTCGACATTTAAGGTTTATTAAGGAAAATAAAACAATTCCATTGAAAGTGTATTAATTGATATTATTATTATATTTATTAATGTTAAATTAATTAATTAAAATTTAGAAGATAAAGAGAAAGATTTTAAATTAATTAATTAAATGAAAAATAAATTTAAAAGAAAAAGAGAAAAATTTATGTGGATAAAGTGATTTGGATAGTTTTAATTGTAATTTGTTTGATATTTAAATTCACAACAAGTTTTAAGGGTTATTTTAATTAAATGAATTACTTACCGAAGGTTTATTGTTGATTAGGAGGCTAAAGGTCACAAGTTCATATATGAATGACGTAGATGAAGGTTTGCGGTTTTGGGTCAGCTGAGTGCACACATATGGTTGCAGGCCCTCTTTCCTCTTCTCGCCTTTTCGTCTCCCTCCCTCTTTTTGGAATTTAGTTTCTTCTGGGCCCTTTTCCCTTTCCCCATCCCTTTTTCTATCAACTCGAGAGGGGATCTGTAGTTTAACAACACACCTTGGCCTAAAACCCCTTCCTCCCTTTGCTGGCCTCCTTTTCTAGGTGTGACGGTTCCTTTTGTGGCGGTTACCTACATATTTTGTGGTCTCGGTCAGTAAAATGGAAAACTATGATGACTTAGTAGATTACTCCCTTGATCCGTCTAATTTTTTCCCTGGACCTCACCACCTGACACCCCTTGATCCTCGCCGTCTCAGTGCACAGTTCATTGGGCGAACCCTCCTCCCCTCTTCTTAGGCACTACACTTCTTCTCCCAGTTCTTTCTCCCCATCCACACTTTTTTCCTAGGTGGTTTTTGATCCTATTTCTTCGTTTCCCTACTCGTCGGTCCCCCAACTACTGACTCCACTTGCTAGAAAACCTTTTTTTTCTCCCGATCCACAACCATAGTTCTTCCCTGACCCTCCCTGGAACAAACCCACCTCGGATTTTGATCCTTGGGTGCTTCCTCCACTCCCGGATTCAAATCCCCCTTTGAATATCTCCACATTGGACCCCTCCCCTGGGGGTTTACAGTTCTTGGAACAAGGTTTCCCCTCTTCTTGTTTTTACCCTGATCTAGAGCAGGCCATATCCCCTTCTCTTGGTGTACAACAAGAAGTTGGGATTATTGCCTCTATTTTGGACCCTTCTAATATTAATAGGTGGAATGGCATCTTGGGGGACTAGTCTAGTGTTCTTGGAACCCTTGTAGCAGATTTTTATTCCTTTCCTAGTCCCAGTAACAAGAAGTGCAGAAGGAACAAGTGCATATCGACTGCAGTAGTAGAATCAAATATTGTACTTGGTCAAGATATTACTATGGAAGAATCCACATACATGGCTGACAAAACCCTTGTGGGAAAGTCCTACGACCACCATTTCAACTTCAAAACCCTACAATCTTGGGTCTCTGATATTTGGTGTGGAACTCCTCCACAACTCAACCATTTATCAAAAGGGTGGTTTATGCTAAAATTTGCAAACCAGAACCAGGATGAAAAATTCCTTCTGAGTAGATGGAGTATTGATTCTACCCTGGTCCTTCTAAAGAAACAGGAACCCACCTTTGATATAGCTACTAAAAGATTGGACAACATCCACATTTGGGTCCACCTAACAGGTCACCCTCCATAATATTGGTCGACAAAATGCTTCCAAGTGATTGGAAATGAACTAGGGTCGTTCCTAAAGGTAGATATGTCCTTCAAGTAAACATGAGAGATGGTTGTAGCCCAAATTATTGTCTCTCTCAATATCAGGGCCGGACTACAAAAATATTCAAGATGACAGATGGTGGTCGCACTCGCACTCAACCGTTGGATTAAGAATGAATCCCCTTCCATTGCATATGCTGCCATGAACATGAACACATATTGAGGGATTGTCACCTAACTTTTAATGGTCGTAAATATGACTCTTCTCCTGCTCAGAATAAATTCCATCTTGGACCATCAAACGTCATCAACACCAGTTCTTTGCATTCTTCGACGGATCGCTCCTACCACTCAGGAAGACAACAACCAACTCCAAAGAGTAGACAACCTACTTCCTGCACTGAATCTCAACTACATGCTCCCCCCTGGAATGAAGACACTCCATCGACCGATCCCCTCACTGGTAAACAAATTCTCTTTCCTCTCCATACACTCATGGGTAAGCATCTTTCTTATTCTGTCCCTTTTCTTATCAATAATATTATTCACTCTTTTCATTTTTTGAAGATGGACCCCACCCCCCTCTATACCAGACCTTCCCTTCCCCATCCTCTCTTCTTCCTGGGACCCTTCCGCTTCTTCCTCCTTCCTCCTCCCCACCCCTACCCCTTTCCCACTCTGCGTTTCTACACCTCCAAAGCTCCCCTCTCTCCCATCTTCCGATGATCCCTCCTCGACTAGCTTTGAGAAATTAACCATCGAATTTAGCCTCATAAATCACAATATTTTGGTTCCAAGGCCATAAGGGTCTGGGATAGGCACAAATCTGGGCACACATAAACTCAAAAAAGGTCGAGGTCGATCCTCCCGTCTCTCCAGAGAACAAAATAATGCAATAATTGACATCACTTCTAGTAGATAACGTTCAATTTTTGGGGCCCTTAGAGAAACACAAGCCCCGACAAGGGTTTCCCCATGAAATTCCTCTCTTACAACTACAGGGTTTGGCAAGCCCCCCCAAAAAACTTGCCCTAAAAAGGTTGATTAAACAATATCAACCTTCTATAATTCTAATTCAAGAAATGATGTCTTTGGAGACCTCAGTGACAAAATCTCTTGAATTCCTCTTTCCTTCTTGGCATTTTATCGGGATAGATGCAATTGGTTGTTCGGGAGGACTATTTGTCGGATGGTGGATTCAATCAGTCAAGATTCAAAACACCCAGGCCTTGAAATCTAACCTAGGGGTAGATCTATTTCTGGAAGGATTGGGGCTGGAACTTAGGATTTTAAATGTGTATGGGCCTTATTTTGAATGTGCCACTTTTTGGGAATCACTCTTGAAAGCAAAAAATATGATTCTAGGTGGAGCCTAAATCTTTCCTTTGGGAATGCAGAAGTCTGGGGACCTTTAACCCACCCAGACCCACTGTAATGTCTCCAAGGCCAAGCCCATTTGTAAATCTGATGTATGAAATGAATTGTAAATATGTGTTATAGGTTGGTGAGCCAAGTTTCTATAAGTCGATGGGCTTATGTGATTGTTAGGCTAGAGAGCCTAAGGGTTGGAGGCCAAGGGCCTGATTTTGTACTTGTATATATGCAAAAACATTTAATAAAATTGTAAACACTGCTAGGTGCAGACTGACTAGATGAATGAGTGAAGGGAGACTGAGCTTCCATAGAGAAGGCAAGGGATTAGGGGCTGGAAGGTGGGAAAAGGGGCTAAGTGTTTAGCCTAGGGGGGGGATTAAGCCTAGGAATAATATTTTATTATTATTCCAAAAGAACATGTGCCATTTATATTATTATTGCCAAGTCCTGACCAAGGGAAGGTGATGCGTGCTGGTGGAATGCATGCAGTCTCCAGGGTGACAAGTGTCGACCCTGGTGCATGCGAATAAAACAGTTTGGGTGGACCATGAAGGGGGTACACACTCAGATGGGAGTGGATTGACGGAGGGGTATGGGCTCTGAGTAGTACGATTGATGCGAGCTCTGCAGAAAAACCTTGTACACCTTCTGAACTGAAAAACCCGTGTATACCTCTGTACTGAACCAGAAAACTGTGATCAATTCTGAAAGAGCCGGTTTCACCTCTGTTTGAATCGTAAAAATCCCGTGATGTGTCTAGAGAATCCGTGTGCATCCACTACCTGAGATCGATCCTGTGCATGAGATCTCTGCCTCGAAGTCGTGACCCTGAGCCATTTTTGCCATTGCTGAGCCTGTGGAAAAAGCCGTTTCTGTGAGCGATTCTCTCCAGGCGAGAGAGTGTGCAGAGGAAGGAGAGAACTCCTGGAAGGAAACCTATATCTACCATAGAGCCCGGAGACATCCGGTCCGGTCTGTTGCTGTAACCCAAGGCAAGGGAGGTTAGCAGCTGAAGGACTGTCCAGGTGACAGATAAGGTGTATCCTCTTGGGGTGGAACATGCATGTGGGGAATGAGGGACTGTGGGCAGTGAGTGTGGGTGGTTCCTGGGAGAGAATTCCTTCCTGTGGATGTGTGTTGTTTTCCCTGTAACCTCAGCCTAATATAGGATTCCTTGTCTCGGGGTGGAGCTTAGTCCCATCTCAGGGGTGACCCACTGCTGAGCTGATGAGCAGTGTGGTCTAAGGCTGGGTGGTTCATGTAAGGCCTGCACTTGGTTGGTGAATTCTACCACTGTTAAAAGATAAGTATCTGAGTATGTTTTAATCATGTTTTTCATGAATATACTGTTTATGTTATCATGATTTCCGCTGTGTATACGAATTAGTATGAAATNCTATTGATTGTTAATTATGGCAGTAACTCATATGAATACTCTGTGTAGAATGTGTTTATTTGTTTAAATGCATGTGGATTATATAATACCTGTATGAGTTATGTACCATGTGGTGTTAAAGTTTCCTTTTAAGAGCGATTAATCCATGGTAGCTGAAAAGGTGTGCTACACCCACAATCTGCCTTTTTTTCCCATCTTTTCTCTGACATTGGAATTATTGATATACCACCCATCAAGCTCCTCCCCACCTGGTGGGATATGAGGACTGGTGATGCTAGGGTGGAAAAAATATTAGATCACTTTCTGGTCCATGAATCCCTCTTCGATATCCCTCTCCATTTCAAACAATGGATCGACAGTGGAAGGGAATCACAACACTACTTGGTTTGGATTGAACTTGATTTTGGCCCAAAGAACCAGCTAGCCCTCTCAATTTGAATGTAACATGGATAGAGTATGAAGACTTATAGAATTTTTTAATGGAAAATTGGATGGTCATTGGTCCAGCAGTCGACCCCCCAACATCAGTTCAGTTTGTGGAAAATATTAAGTGTATAAAGCAATTGAATTTACCTTGGGCTAGTGAAAAGCATGCCAAAGAATATGAATAACTAAGATAGATTGAAGCCCAACTTGATCACATTTCCAAATTGGAGGATGGTGGTTTTTACTCACAAGAGACCAAAAAAAATTTAAGATCTCTAGAGACTCGTTGTAAAAATTTGTTGGATGATAAAGAAGTTGAATGGCATTTCAAGAGTAGACTTATCTGACTTGAATTTTTTTTCATGCCTTTGCAAAAGGAAGGAAGGCTACAAACACTATTTGGAAACTACAAGGCCAAGGGGACTCTCCAGTCACCTCTTTTGAGGATCTATCTCAACTAGGGATCACACACTTCCAAACTCTTTTTAAGGCTGATCCAAGAAAAAATATCATAGATATTATTAAATTAATATTCTACTTCCCCATTCCCCGGATGGGGTGTTAGTGGATTCCCCGTGGCGGATGCTGAAAATGAACACAACACGTCGCAGCACAGAGCCACGTGACGGGCCCATGCTGTAGTACCATGCCCTCCCGGAAGAGTAATGGCATTTATATGCCGCATAATGGTCGAAGCAACGGGCATTTACGCCACCCTCAGCTCCCACGCAGCTTGTATAATGGCTCGGCTTGTTAGTTTTGGCATTTCACCTTGTAAGCGTTCGGAAGGGATCCCCCCTTCATGATGCAAACATCACCAGGCTTGCACAGAGGCTATATTCTTTGTCTATCTGCTCCACTGGTCCAACCCTATCCCGCCCTGCTCACCTGCACACATGAAAGAAAGGCTAAGAGGAAAGCTGAAGCGGGGCTCACCCTGGAAGCCCCGCAGACCCCTGGTCTCGCCCTCGGCCTCCCCGACGATTGGTTCTTCCTCCCTCCCTCAAAGCTTGTCCCCAACTATCACCCCGCCACCTTTGCAATCCCTGCTCTTTCGCTCCGCGATAACCCCGCCACCTTCGCAACCTGCGCTTTTACATTCCATGGCCACCATACCGCGAGGGTTGACCCCGACTCCTCACTCCCCTCAGGACCCTCGGATGCATTTCATGGCGACAATGTCCTTCCCCAGATCCTTGAGCACCTGGAGGAGTGCACCAACGGCTTTTGGAGAGTCCAAGCGAGCGCGTCTCCACCCTGTGAGCCACCTCGACAGTGAGAATTTCAAAGAGCGATTGGGTATTCTGTATGATTTAGTCTTTGAGCTCAGAAGGGAGATGGCGGACCTCAAGTTTCAACTGCAGGCCACAGAAGACAATGTCGCCACCTTTCTTCATATCCTATCAACTATGCAGTCGGAGCTCTCCTCGGACCCAGCTGGCTCTTCTCCGGGGGAGGCCCCTGACATTGCGATGGATAACATTCGGTGACAAGTAGTGGAAAGGCAGAAGGAAGTAGAATGTACCGGCCCAGTGGAGGACGAGGAGCATGTGGAGCGAAATGAACAACGCAGGGATGACCAGCCGACCAACCTCGAGACGAAACCGTGGATAGAGGACCTTCGAGCCACGTGGATTGGATATTAGACAGGTGTTTAGATTTCTTTTTGCTGAACATCTAGTTCCATTAGGCTCCTATTCTAGAAGCAGATAGTAGGGTCTTTGTGTGTTTTCTGAACCTGCAACTTTCTCAGACTTGTGAATTGGGGGCTAGCTGGACTGGTTTCCCCTCTGTTGGGGCAGTCTAGCAATTTCAGCCAATTTATTACTGTATTTTGGCAACTCTTTTCAGCTCTAGCAGGCACTAAATATAATATATACTTCTTACTTAAAAAAAAAAAATTCTACTTCCCCATATTTGTGGATGAGGATGGAAATAGATATCTCTTTGCAGAAATCACTAAAGAGGAACTAAAATAAATAATCCAGAGCTTCTAAAAGGATAAAATCCCAGGTTCGTATGGGTGGACTATTGAATTCTATTTGGCTTTTTTTGATCTACTTGGAGCAGACCTTTTACATGTTGTAGAGGAGTCCAGAAGGAATGGGAATATATAAGAACCTATAAATTTGACCTTCATTTCTCTCATTCCCAAAAGAGATGAACCTCAATCCTTTGATGACTTCCGACCCATTTCCCTCTATAACTGCCTCTACAAAATCATAGCCAAAATGATTGCGAGAAGACTAAAGCCCATCCTCTCAAACACAAACTCAAAAGAACAATTTGGTTTTCTGCAAGGTCACCAAATACATGAAGCTATTGGTGTAGCCTAGGAAGGACTTCACATCCTAAAAACCTCCAGATCCCTAGGATCCATACTAAAAATTGACCTGTTAAAGGATTTTGATAGAGTAAAATGGTCCTACATCAGACTTCTCCTTACACATTTGGGGTTTGAAGTTCCCTTTATCAAATGGATCATGGCATGTTTAACTTCAGTCTCTTTTGCTATTATAATAAATGGGGAAACCTCTCCTTTCTTTCACTTAGAGCGCGGATTGAGGAAAGTTTTCCCACTCTCTCCTCTCATCTTCCTTCTAGTGGTTGAGTGTCTTAACTGAGCAATAGATCACAAGGCCTGCACCGAGAATTTCCATGATATCTTGATCGCCTCAGGCCAAAAAATTACCCACCTTCTTTTTTTGGATGATATTCTATTATTCTATAGTGGTCGACGTTGGTATGCAGAGAAACTGGATGAAATTCTAAACACGTGCCATCTAGCCACATGTATGATCATCAATGTTCATAAATCAACAATTTATTTTTTATCGGATGGAGGAGGAGGCATAGTTATACTTAAAAAAAATATTTTTTAAATATTCCCCAACAAGACTATGGAGTTTCATGAGGGAGTAAAATACCTTGGTTTTCATTTAAAACCAAATGATTATTGAAATTCAAAATGGCGTTGGCTTCTAGCCAAACTGGAGAACCGATTAAAAGGATGGAGTTACAGGTGGCTATCATGAGAAGGAAGACTTGCTTTGGAAAAATCAGTACCGGAATCCATTCCAGTCTAATGGATGTCACTTGCCTCAATTCCCAAACGAATTCTAGATAAATCCAAAAGGATCTGTTTCTGCTTTATCTGGTCTAGAACACAAGCAAAATATACCACCCCCTGGGCCAAGTGGGATCGACTAGCTTGTCCAAAATCCATGGGTGTATGGGGCCTAAAAAACATTTTCCTTTTCTCAAAATATTTGGCAGCTAAATCTGGTTGGAGACTTCTCACCACAGACAACCTTTGGACAACCGTTTTGATACAAAAGTACATTCAACTAGATTCACTTGAAGATTGGATTCAAAAACTAGAGAAACAACATACAAACTGCTCCATTATCTGGAAGGCCCTCCTATCCTCTTTTCAGGTAATCAATGATGGATTATCCTGGAGAGTGGGAAATGGATCCCAAATTTGAATTGGAGTTGATCCCTGGACAAGAAGTGGGGTCACACATTCCTTGAGTCCTAAGCTGATTGACAAACTTTACCTACAATATATTTTTTACCTTTCTCACATGACAAAACCACTTACCACCTCTCTCTGGAAACAAGGATGGAAGAAGGAAAAAAATATCGGATTGATTGACCCTCACACAAATCAATGGAACAGTTATATCACTTCAATCTGGTCAAGTCACATTCACATCAATGAAGGAGAAGATGAAATTGTATGGAAAAAATCTCCTCACGAGGTCTACACTCCAAAAATGGGATACATCTCAATAAATATTGAACTATTTCAAAGGGAGCCATCTTGGTGGTTGTTACAAATTATTTTCATCACCCCTATGAGCATTAATGATGTAAACCTATCCTTTGTCTTTAGAAGGATCAATGACATTAATCCTTAAAGAGGAATGAAGATAAATTTTCCCAGAGAGATGAAATTATACTTTTTCTTTGTCAAAAACCTTATAAAAAGGGATTGACACACCTTGATTAGTGTTAAGGGTGTGACGATCTAGGATCGTCGCAAGTTTCACCACAGTGGCCTGTGACGTTGTCACTGTTTTCTCAGTGTTAAGGGTGCAACGATTTTCGTACGGAGGAAAAAGAGGAATTTCTCGAAAGTTATAGAATAGAAGCTTCGAGGGTGAGGTGGCCTCCAATCAGTTTGGATCTGAGTCGCATCCCTGATCTCATGGGATCATCCTAACCTCCTCACCCTATCCTTTTTAGCTTATAAAAGGAGAAGAGTTCTCATGGGAAAATCTAGTTGGCTAGTTCTTAGTTGGAAAGTTCTTGAGTTTTGTAGCTTGGAGTTTTTGGAGCTTTGAATGCTTGGGTTCTGTTTTATAGTAGTCTTTATTTATTGCTTTGATTGCTTGGGTTATGTTTTCTAAGTCACTTGGAGATCCAGATTGACTCTCCGACTATTTAGTTTCACTGGAAAACCTTCACTCTTTTTATTTTTTCCTTTGATCGTCGCACTCTGCTTTGAGAGACAATGTGACGATATAGGATCAATGCACCCTACCTTTAGACATAGTGCAACGTCGTCACATTGTACTGTTATCTAGACCGTGACGATCTAGGATCGTCACA
>ML810688.1:78091-96947 GCA_009831015.1 Picea engelmannii
AAAGTTGAGGGTAGTGATTAACCATTGAAACAAACTTTTCTTGAGATGCTAAACCATAAGAAAAACAAAAAGTCAACCATTGATCCAAAGGAAACAAGGTCAAGTGGCCTCTATACCCACCCTTGCTAGATTCACAGAGCACAAGGATATAACCAAACTAAATTCCATAACAAAAATCCCACCTTCATCACTCTAATCCATCACTACAGAGTTATTAAACTCCACTACATGAATACAGATTTGAGGAGGAGGTACTAGAGGTTAAGATGGATTTAATGCCAATTTTTAACTTAATGTTGATATGCCACTTGTCTTCTAGTACAATTATCATGGATAAACAATAGTTTATTCTTATAAAATTCATGGGAGGTGAGAAGTGAATTGAACTCCCCCCCAATTTATACCCAACATTCCAACATTTATCAATATTGCCTCATTTTCCTTAAAATCTACTAGACTGTTAAGAGCCATCAAGACCTAATAATATTGTATGGTTTTGAAACTACTCACCATTTCTTGGACTTTATATATGTGTCTCGCTAGACAATTATTATGAGAGTTTAATTGATTTCTCATCTATTAGATTATGATTGTAAAGTCCCTAACTATGCAAAAACATTTTATCCCTCTCGAGTTGAGAATATTTAATCCCTGATACAGAGCTAATGCCTCTACTTTATTATTAGGGGTTTCTCCTAACCCTTAGGAAAATATTAGTTCTTCATTTCCTTCAATATCGAAGACGATCCCCTCTGCCCCTGCCACCCCTAGGAAGGGAAATTTTTACCAGTGCATAAAATCTAACATATTTGAAAAGCAAGTATAGAGTTTGACATACTTTAGGCCTCTAGTTTGTGATCCAACCAAAGTTTATAGAATTCATGTATGTTTTTTTTTACAAGAAAACCAAACCAGTCTATTCTATTTATCAGAGCATAAAAATATATACAAAAACCACTGGAAGGTTGTCTTGCCGCTGGGAAAACCACCAACAACAGTGCAATAGGTTATCTTTCCATATAGTTTGAGCTAGGTTCTGGATTAAAATAAAATGTGCATAACTAAATGAGTGTTTTGGAAGTTTAACTATCATTATACAATCATCCCAAAAGCTACAATAAAAACTATCAAAGGAACTCAAAATTATAGTCATTCAAGAAATTATTTTGGAGAGAAGCCACCTACCCTCGCCTGGTGCTCTTAGTGCTAGGAGCATGATACATCAACCTACCGGGATTCCCCATTATATACATCGACCTACCGGGATTCCCCATTATCTTCCCGAGCATCCAATCGAGCTCAGATATCTTGAAGTTGGTGATGCACCTCAACCAACTACATCAAAATTTTCTCTCGTTCATCTTCACTATCCAACAAGATTTTTCCCAGGAATGTCTTGATATGCTAGTAAAGATCTACTGTTCTCAAGTATTTCATATCTATTTCTTTGGAACTATCCAAATTAGGAACCCAATTACTAATTTTAGCATATAATGGGTGGTGGCATGCTCATGGCAGATGATAGCCTCTATAATGGTGATTTCCTATTGGATGCAAGCATGAATTTTCTCTCTGAATTAATTAGCTGAATTCTGAGCTAAGTGAAACACTCGTGGGATAGAGGGATCATGACTGATATTGATAGAAGTGGAGGGGTCGAGAAGGAATATTTTTTATTGATGGTAGCCTCTGGAATAACCATGGGTAGGCAACATGGTGGTAGAATGAAACAAAATTGTGAGTGGAGAGAAGAGGAGAACCCAAATCTGATAGAGAGGCATGCAATCATTCAGTGCCAAGCCTATGCAAAGAGGAGTATTGGAATCCTTTGCATTCATGCTATAAAACCATGTCAAAAAATCAAACCCATTGATTACTATAATACCTTCAAGATGGAAGTTCCACTTACAATTTTGATGCTGCATAATGTGTAGAAAATTTCTTGCACTAGAGTAATGAGAATTAAGACCAGTCGTATCCATATCAAAGATGAGGTATAGGAATGTGGATGCGGGGGGACAAACTAACATCAACAATGATGCTCCACATGATCATTCTCTAATTCCCCTTCACATTGTTTGGATGGCCATGCAAAATGGCTTACCTCTTTCCTGGCCATGTTTACCTTTGGCATGTATCTATAAGAGGCACACTTTCCTATTTCCTCATCCAGGGTGAGCCCCTCCTAAAATGTAAGGTTGTGACATTGATTTGATAATGAGTCATACTAAGTAGAATCCCATTTCTTGTCTAGGATTTTTTGGTTGCTAATAAATCCAACGTTTTTTATTCTATCAACTATTTTATTGGTTGACCTACGAACATACAGAGGTATGATAGCTAAGACATTGGGAAGAAGATATTTTATGTTTTCCAGGGAAAATTAAAGGTGGAAACAATTTCCAAGTTTCTTTACTAGAGTGCCCTTTTGCACTTTCCTGATCATGTTGATGACTATTTGTGAATCCCCCTCCACCACAATATCAAAGAATCTTTCACTCTTGTCTATTTGGAGACCTTGTTCCAAAGCATAGAGTTCCACAACATTGTTGGTTTCTTGGCTCCCGTTACCTGCAAATATCTAAACCATTTTCCCTTTTTCATCCCTGAATACTCCTAAAAAACCAGTTGGACTACGGTTCCCTTTTGAAGCACCTTCAAAATTAATTTTGAAAAATCCTAGTGATAGGGGAGACCATCGATCAGGGGGGCATGGACAAGGATACTGCGCCTTCTTGAATGAAAGGGTGCAATTTCTAGGAGTTAGGTTAAAGGAATAGAGGATGTTGTGATCCTGAGGATCCCCATTCTAGTCCTTCTCTATCCAATTATGAAGAAGAATTGTCTCACTAATGGATTTCTTATTTCTTGTCCAGACTTCCTATACTTCCATGTGCTCCATTTTAAATATGCATAGATTCATTTATTTCTACGTTTCCCAAACAAGGAATCTTGGGAGGAGTTTCCACACTCTGTTCACTATAGGTTTTTTTCTTATTTGTTGACGTCTTCCTTCTATAGTTTCCTTGATGCTTACTCTATTATGATACAAACTTAGTAAGATCATTGTTGTTTGGTCCCAAAGGGTAGAAATGAAGAAGAAACTCTTGAACAAGTGCCCTATAGTTTCATCCTGGATCTTACAAAGGTAGCAAAAGGAGGGTCCCGAGAAGCCACATTTTATGAGGTTATCCTAGGTAACATTGTCCCCTATGCTAAGAACCAAAGGAAGGTGGAGACTTTAGGCCATAACTACTTCTACCAGATTCTACTCCAGATCTTCTGATGGGGTTGGTTTTGAAATTTTGTGACAATATGATAGGATTCCTTAACTAAGAAGTTTCTGTTTGATTGCTTGCACAAAAAAAGCTTGTTAGGTTGATTGTTGGATTTTATTTTAATAGAGATCATATCTACCCAGAAGGTTCCCCAATCAAAGGGCTCAGGGGGAAGATTCCACTGATATTTCAGGAGCCAAGTCCTCCAAATTTGGTTTAGTTCTGAAGGGTGCAAATAATGGAATATATGAGGTTTGTTTTGTTTTTTCATTGAAAAAATTGAGGGATTCAAGTTCATTTGTTTCACTCCATTTCAAAAGTTGTTTCCAGGCATCCTCCCAAAAGAGGGTATAATGGCCATTTCTAATCTCCCAAAAACAATGTTGATGTACTAGAGACAATGTTGTTGTACTGGAGTATGATTTTCCATGCTACATTCCAGATGGAGGATCTAAGTAGGGAGGAATTCATTTGAATTAACTCTAGCAAAGGCCAATTGGTGACATATTTGTATTTCTAGAATTGACCCCAGCTCATCATAGTTTTGTGTTGATGGATATTAAAACCCTTGACTCAACAGTAGGAACCAAACCCACTACCGAGGCCCAATTAGACTCTGCAATGTTTCGAAATGGAATGGTTCTCCAGATATTGCGATCTGACCAATTTATCGATGGCATTTGTGTTTTCTTGTGAAGGCTCTTCCTTCAGTTAGGACTGTTCTCTTCTATATTTTCTCTTGGGTGGGGCTGATATGAGATATGCAAGCCATTATAAACCAACTTGACAAAATATAGGATTGAGTTTTAACTACTGGGGAAGAGGCTAAGCTTGGGATAACCCGTTGCTCAACATGCAGACAATTACTCTATACCACAGGCCTAGTACTAATACATTAACCATGTGAGCATCCAATTACTGTATGAGAAACTAACTATCAGAAAGAAAGCACATATGTAATAACATCACAGAAAGAAAAATAATTCATCTACCATAACCATTCATCACATAATATCAAAACGATTTATCTTCATCATTAAAGAAAAGAACATCAAAACATTGCACCAGATAACTTGACAACATAATTAATTGCTCTTACTCATTACTGCATCATTCATGAAACAGGATAGGAAGTAATTCTTCTCCAAGTCCAATCACATGCATCTGATGAAAATATCTTGTCTTTGGTCCAGAAGGACTTCTCAATTCATAGCAGTCTCAAAATAATTATTAACAACAACAAAAAGAAAGAGTTCTTACAACAACCATCGACCTCTAACTAATTGTTCGATGTCCTTATTTATAATATAAATTTCAACTGAAGTTAATGACTAAGTGCAGTTTAAACAAAACAAAAATTTCCACATGGTGTTATCTTCTAACAATGCTTTAACAGACGACCCAAGATACTTCTTAGAAAGGGCGACTTCTCTCATATTCAGTCTAGCTGATAAACAATTCTTCACAAGTTTAGGCCCATGGAAATCTGTGTCATTCCATCAGGGCCACATATATTCCCCTAATGTCTACTGCATGCACCCAATACTTTACTAGACTGGAGTTCAATTGTTGTAACATGGTTCAGTTTCTAATTGGATGTTCTATGAATTGTTGCACTTGCCCTGGCCTCTCATCGATTATCTTTGCAAACTCTTTGGTCCATAGCAAGTCTTGTTTGACATGCAACTTGACCACATCACTCAGGTCGATGAAATTGTCGGGGGTGTCGAATTCGGGGAGCCCGACATCCTTCATTATTTTTTTAATTTTATACCAGTGTTTCTTGCACCTAGTCCATTGTTATTGGATCTCTCAATGTGGGTCCTGAGACATCTTAGCCCAGTACTCGGATGATCGGTTCATGCGATTAAGACTACTTTTTCCTACCATCTGAATGCCATTCTTTTCCTTGTCTCGGCCTTGCTGGACTACCTCAATGTAATTGAGTCTTTCTACCACTTGTTGTGCCCTTTCATACCATCGCTCCGTCTCCTTACATGTCGCGAGTTCCATGAGAGTGTCTTCCTGGAACTCAAATATGTTCTTGGTTAATAGGTGTCTTTCCTTCTTGAACTCGTTGTAAAATCCTCCAAACTCACCTTTCAGATACATAGTGGTCTCCGTGGCGCCTTTATAGTATTCAACAAGATGACGCAAGTGTTAGAGATCCTTTAGGGCAGAGACTAGTTCCTTTTCTTCACTCCTTGCTTTATCTAAGGTGGAATTTGGGAGGGCCTTTCCCACACCGATCAGTTCAGACGTGTGAGTGTCTGCTGTGTTGAATAAGTTTTCCTCTGTAGTAACCAATATGGAGTGATCCAACATCATCCTTCTTTTCTTTATGGTCCCTTGAACAATGGCCTTTCTCATTTGATCGTAGGAGATTGCAAAGATATCTTCTACCTCATCTACTGGCTCTAGTATCTATTTATCACCCCATGTGAGCTTGTCTCCCAGGCTACCTATGGTGTATATTTGTTCAAGGTTTGGCTCTTGAACTTCCTCGCTATGCCTTGAGGGTCCGACCTCTACCTGTCGCTCATCGGGGATTTGAGTATTGGGTAAAATAGAGGTGTTAGGTACATACTCGTTACTTACTTTCTCGTCGGCCACATAACCGTTGATCTCTCTTTGCGGGGACTCTTTCTTTGTCTCCTCCGATTCTGGCCCGTCATTTGGATCCGCTTCGGTTTCCAATTTATTGGTTTACTTTGAGTCAAAGCCAGTTTCGACTTCTGTCTCCTTTTTCAAGCCCTCCTTGTCTTAATCTTCGGGCTCTAGGGAAGGAAATTTCTTGACAACTTTTTTCTCTTGGACATGCACAAGGGAGTCGTGAGATGATTTCAGGCTCTCGTTGTCGCTATATATATGTATAAGTTTGCTAAGGGGATTAGGTGCTCATGTTTCTATCGACACTTGGCCTGTCTCTGGTTGATTTGTCCTGCCCACAGGGGAATTGACCAACGATGTTGTGGATCCAGGGTTTCCTAACCCATTGGTGTTCTTAAGGTCTGTGGAATCGGGGCCGCTTAACTCCATTGGGATTCATTCTCGGATACCAGTTGGAAGTGCGGGTGTTATGATAAGGTATAGATCATCGTCCATTCACTTCATTAGTAGCTTGCTTTGCTTGTACAAAAGTTCACTCATCCCCTGTGTAACTTTAATTTTGGGAAATCCTTGATTTGTACCGGGGATTCCTAATAAACTCTTACCGCTTCAGTTCCTTCTTGGGGATCACCTATTTCTTCCCCCGATTCAGATAAAACAGTTCCTTCTTAGGTCCTGATAATTTCTTGAGCTGTATTCTCCAAAGACATCACTTGTTCTTCCCAACTCATAACTTTCAACCTGGTTGTTTGAGGATCATCCATCTTGGATGCCACCTCATTCCAATATTGAGCGTTTTCGGTGAAAATTTCATCTTTGAACCGATCATGGGCGTAAGGCCAACATGATGATACCTGCGATGCATCTTGTAGGACGAGGCCCTTGGGATCGTGCTTGCAAAATTAGCCAGTTTGGAACCGGAATTCAAGTTGACTTAGCCCTTCTTGCTTAGCATGCATGGTATCTTTGACCATGTAGAAGCCAATATGAAACCCATATGGTATGAAGGCCCACTTCTTGTCCTTTAGTAAAGTGGAATTGTACCCTTGCAGGATGGTCTGATAGAAAATTCCCCCTAATACTAGTCAGTCGGGAACATATATGGGTAACAAATGGGGTGCCCCTATGGCTTCAAAAACCTTGATGTAGGTTTCGCGGTCATCTAGATACCAGTGACCCACTTTTGATATAACCTTTTTTGCTTCATCTGATAGCCTAGGGCACTCTTTCTTGAACAACAAAAAATAGATGCGTGCAATAAAATGGTCACTGATAAGAGCATAGGATTTTTTGTACCTATTTTCCCATTAGATGTTGTAGTATACATGGACCAGGAGCTCCGAAGAGTGCGAGTTTAGCTTCATTCCTGGCGCAGATGATGTCCAACAAATACGAGGTCGTGTAGAAGGAGGGTGCTTCCCCCTCTTTCGACATCTGGGCTTGTCTTATGCAGGTGCTCAACTGTTCGGAGATGATGGCACCCCAATTGAAACCTATTCTTGAAATGGCCACCATATAAGCTAGAGGCATCCAAGCCTCTAAAAATCGGGAGAAATCTTTCTCCCCATGAAACCTCTAGAGAAGAGGCATCAGGTATATGTATGGTTCCCTTAGATTGGTCGTTGGATACCAGCCAACAGTCTGGTTCGTGAACTTTTTATCTTCCCTCCACCATGACACCATGATTTTGATGGTATCGTGTGATGCATAAAAAATCAAAACGAAATCAATGCTCAACTTTTCTTCCGACTCCCTCAGCTTGTAGTAACTCTGAACCTTTGATGGCAAGAAAACCCTGACACATCCACCATTATCATCGTTAATCAAAAATTTATGTGCATCGGTGTGGTCGATGAGCCACTTTAGGAGCTCAATGCAAGGAAACATTGTAGTTCGGTTTGCCACCATGTGTAGATAATCCCTACGAATGTTTGGGAGGACATCATTATCGATATTCCTTGTATCAAGATCACCATGTGGGGTATACTCGAGGGGTTCTTCCTTATTTATTTTTTTAAACAATTCTTCCCGGCGAGGAAATTTTGTTTTGGCTCCAATGTTCGTGTCTATGTCTCCGAAGGACGGGGGTTGGAAAAAGGCCTTCTTGGTAGATTTCTTAATGACATGCACCGTTTTGCGGGCGAATTCTAATTGTCTTGCAACTGCTGGGGAGGGGCCCTCTCCTGCTTCTGGCCCTTGCGGCTTTGGCGCTCTCGAGGATTTCTTGGTGGATGGCTTCTTCATAGGCATTGTTCCTATAATTCTTGCTAAGATAGTCGTGTAATACTCACTGAACCTTGGATTTCTTACCTAGATTGTTAGCCTTCTTCTTCTGTTTCTTCTGAATTCCTCGTCGCGTAGAATAAGGTCATACACAATGACTTGAAAGAATATAGTTGGAAAGATTTTGTTCCTCATATCAATCAGTTAATATGAGTAATGAATGAAATTCAAAATAAACTATCGTCAAATTTATGAAAATAAATTCTAACTGATTGACGCTAGAGGCACGGAGGAAGATGCATTGTATCAATAGGATTTAAATGGTCTCTTTTGATTCGTGCATGAATTAGCAACAAATACGCAATCCATGAATTAACTAACATATAAAATGTGTCATACCCAATGAATCTAAGGGTTAAAATGTCTCATCACGTCATGTCTCTCCGGTGTGGAGGTCGAGTTCAGATACTATCCTGGTGCATACTTCTATGGACGCCAATGATATTAGGGATCAATGATCGAGGAAAGTTTAGGTGCTCAGCTCCTCGGTGGGTTATCATCTTCATGACCTTCTGTCATCGAAAACATTTCGAGAGTTGACGGTCGGTGATACCACTCCTCTCCTTGTGTGAAACTTACCTTTTCATTTTCTTGCCGAAGCCAAATGGATCCGTCTTTGATGATATTCTTGCTAGAGTTCATTCGCAAAAAGAAAGACTTACATCTGTCGACGCCGATGAAGATCAGTGCTCGACTATTTTAAACTTCTCAAACGATTTTCGTCACCTTTAATCTTTACCGATGTCGAAATCCCTAAGTGCGTTGGGGAAAGATTTAGTTTGTTGATTCCTTAAGTGGTTTTTAAGTACCTTTTAAGGGTTAAGATGATTCTTTGTTGTATGTTCAAGCAAACTTTTAAAACATGAAACATAAAATATAAGCGCAGGCTTCAGTTTCATACTGAAGGAAAAATAGACAGTGCAAAGGATCAAGTGGTACCCAAAAATTAAATATGGACATAGAGTTTTAGGGTGTGTTGAGTTCTCAAAAAATGGAAATTCACTAGGCGAAAGAAAAATCTTTGTTCCTCCTCCAAGGCTCGACTGATACGAAAACTGATGGAGAATCTCAACTGGTTTGAAATCAGAACCTCTTAACCTTTGCATTTGTCATCCTTCAGTTGATGCTTCCGGGTCTACCTGTGGGGTTTTAACCTCTTTCCTCCTTTGTTTCCTTTGACCCTGACTCATGCCCCCCCTATTACAAAGTTTAGAAAACTACTCACTAGCATGAGGCCTTTCATTACCTCTACTCACCTGCTTCGGTGTCGCTCCATTGCCAACGAGCATCCATAGCCCTGGCGGAGTCACCCTGACATCACAGACCTTGCTCCACTACCAGCGAGCGTCCATAATCCTGGCAGAGATGTATGCATACCATCTCCTATTGTTCACTCTTTCGATAATATAAATTTTATTTTAGCATGATGGACTAAGTGAGTAGGGGAGAAGGATGTCTGTTTATTTTCTAGGTGAGAGAGTTAAGGTGGATGCTTTGCTAGCTCCATATTCTAGTTTTATGTAGTCCTTTCTGGGTTTCCTTCTTTCCTTCGAGGTCTAACCAAACCACAAGGTAGATACTTCTAACATTTCTTCGAAGTCATTCATTTTCTCAGGTTGGATAGAGGATTCCTCAAAGTAACCATAGGTTTTCCAGTGCTTCTAGTGTTTGCGAGTGAGCGATGAGTTAGGAACAAGGTTTTCTACATTGCATGATATTAATACCAACCATCATTTTTTTAGACATGCCTTCAAAAGAATAGAAAACTAGGAATAAAAGAAACAACCAAAGAAGTATTTGCGCAATCTTGAAGATATTCAACAAAGAACGTAAAGCACACATATTTATTTATGTTTTTATATTGCACATTTTTTTTAATTGGAATTATTGTTTTAGGGCTTGGCCATTTACTGGGAGAGCATCAGGTTCCCCCCTTAGACTCTGCAACCGATAAGTGCCTGTCCCAATTTTCTCAACTACCTAGAAAGGTCCAAGCCATAAACTCTGAAACTTAGAATATTTCCCTTTTGGTTCATTTGCTTTGTCCCACTTCAGGACTAAGTCTCCTACTTCAAAATTATTTTCTTTAGCCTTATGCTTATCGAACCATAGTTTCACTATCTGTTGGTGAGATAGGAATTTTGACTTAGCCTTTTCTCTCTCTTCTTCCAGCATAAGCAGAGTGTTAATCCTTTGTTGCATGGCCGATGAGGGTTCTTCGTTGGAATCTTGAGCCGACTGAAGAGACAGAGGATATAGTCCATTTGGGAGGATGGCTTCTTGCCCGTAGACCAAAACGTATGGGGAATTTCCTATAGCTTCTTTGGGTGTGACCCTATTAGCTCATAGAGCATTATAGTATAGATTATGCCAATTTATTTGGTTATCCATAACCGTCTTCTTTAATATCCTTACTAGGTTTTTATTAGTTGATTCAACCACACCATTTTCCTAGGGATAATAATTTGCAGAGTACTTGATTATGATTCCTTTGTCCAAAGTGAACTACGTCAATAGGGTGGAAGAAAAGTAAGTTGCACTATCAAAGACCGGAACAGAAGGGACACCAAACCTCGTGATTAGTTGTTGTTCTATGAATTGGATTACTACCTTTTCATTTACATGAGTCAGAGGGATGGCCTCTACCCATTTCGTGAAATAGTCGGTGGTAGTAAGAATGTACTTGTGTAGTTTTGAGGAGCTAGGTGTGATTTCTCCTATGATATCCAACCCCCACTGCTCGAAATCCTGAGAGACAGTAACAGGTTGGAGTGGGACCACCGCTCTTTTCTCCTTTCCAACACTTATTTGACAAGTCTTACAGTTCCTAGCGTAAGCATGAGCGTCTTTAAACAAGGTGGGCCAATAATAGCCAGCTCTTAGAATCTTATGAGCGGAAGTGTTTCTTGCAAAATGTCCCCCGGTGGGGCCATCATGGAGTTCTTTTAGTACTTTGTATGTTTCTTCTCGTTTGATACATCTTAATAGTACCCCATCATAATTGATCCGAAAGAGCACAAAATTTATAAGACGATATTGTGTAGATTTTAATCTCAGGGCTCTCCTTTCCCTAGGGTTGAGATTTTAGGGGAAAGTCCCGTGATGTAGAAGATAAGTTAAATCCTTATACAAAGAGACTTGTCCTGGGGAGATGTATGCTACTTCACCACACCATAGTGCAATTTCGTTCTCCCATCTGAGATATTCATTTACTTGATCCTGGGCTTCGGCTGCAAGCTTGCATAATTCTTGTCCTTTTACTAGTTTGGAAGGTTTTATATCTGGATCAAATTCTTGGACCAGCGCCATCCAGTTCCTTCTTCTTTCCCCCATTTATTGTTGGGTAAACAAGGATCAGACTACAGGGTGCGACACAATTACTTTAGTGTGATTCTTGAGGATGTAAGACCTGAAATGCTTTTCTGCCTTATAAACTGCGTAGGTCTGTTTGTCTATGTTATGATAATTGAGCTTAGCTTCTGGAAGATTAGTACTCATAAATGACACTGGGGCTTCGTTGTTGTCATCATCCTTCTGAGTCGAGACTACATCTAGCGATTGGTTGGAGGAAAAAGTATAAAGGGAAAAATATCTATTGAAATCGGGACTTCGCAACACCAGGGCCCAGGATATGGCAGCCTTGATATTGTTGAAGGCATCTTTTCGCTCATCATCCCACTTAAATTTGACATCTTTGCGAATCATATTTTGTAATGTTTTGATGATTACTGTGAAATTGAGAGTGAAATTCCTCACAAAATTGGTTTTCCAAAAAAGGATTGCATAACTTTCTTGTTATGGGGTAATGGAAGTTGAGCTATGGCTTTAATCCTTCCCGGGTCTATGTGAATCCCTGCTTGATATATAATGTGACCTAACAACTTACCTTCCTCAACATCGAAGATAGTTTTCTTAGGGTTTAAGGATATACCATATTTCCTACACCTTTCAAAAATCCGAGTTAAGTGTTGGATGTGCTCTTCTCTATTCTTTGAATAAAATGTCACGTCATATTGATTAGTCCTCGAAAGCTACGTCCATGTCTCTTTGGAAGCTTTATCCTACGTTAATTAACCCGAAAGGCATGCGCTTATAAGCGAAGGTTCCCCATTTGGTTCGGAAAGTGGTTTTTAAATGATCTTCCTTTGAAACAAGGACTTGGTTGTAACCTGAGAAACCATCTAGTAGAGAGAATATCTCTAAGCCAGACACGGTCTGTAGGAGTTGTTCCATCGGTGGGACTAGGTAATTGTATTTTTCTGAAGATCTATTGAGGTTCCTAAAATATACACATAAGAGAATCTCTCCTGACTTTTTCCTCACCAGAACAAGGTTCACTACCCAAGAAGAATGCCTAACCTGAAATGATCTTGGCATATAAAAGATTCTTAAATTCCTGATACATGAGAGGTTCCAGGGATGGGTGATACTTTCAGAGCTTCTGTTGGAAAGGTTTCACTTCCGGTTTTAAAGGGATGGTGTGTTGAATGATGCAGGTATCATATGTTTTCAAATCCCTATAGGACCACACGAACACAACCTGGTACTGTCTGAATAATTTGAGGTAGTATTTTCTCTCTTCCTTAGATATAGTCTTGCCCAGGTTCACATTCTTTGGACTCTCTGGGGTCCCAAAATTTATAGTTTCATGCAGGGGGCAAGAGCTACCAGTCTTTGTGTTTTTTGGTCCCTTAAATCTCTCTTTCAGATCAAACAAATTTTCTAGATTAGCTATCCCCTTCGGGATCGTGTGACCCTTTGATTTATCCATAGGTTGTCACATCCAAGGATCCGTTTCTTTGGATAGATATTGGAATTATTCATCATCAATAGCGAGATCTTTGAAATTGTCTTGGTTGGTTAAGAATTTTATGATTTGTTCATCTCCTTCGAAGAATTTCCAATTGGAAATGTTATTAGGTACTGACGGTTTGTAGAGAAACTCCAAAATGAATCGAGAGGTTTCATAATATTCTAAAGGCGACAGTTATGAAGTGGCTATTGCCAGGGAGTCAACAAGAATATTTTTTGTTCTGGGAATCAAAGTGATATACCTCCTGCTGATAGTTCTTCAGATGAGGAGAATTGCAATGTATAGTATTTCTTACTTGTCTAACAATAATTTCAAAGTTTCCAAAAACTTTCAATTCTTTGATATCCAAATCTACAGATTTCCTTAATCCTTGCACCAGAGCTTCATATTCGACAGTGTTGTTGATACATTCAAATTCTAGCCTACAGGACAAGAAATGACGTTTACCCATAAGATCGATGAGGATGCACCCTGCTCCATACCCTTCTTGAGATTTAGATCCATCAAAATAGAGGGTCCAAATTTGTGAACGAGAATCACTATTTTCGTTTCCCTTTCTAGTTCCTTGTTCCCCGACCTCTTGTTCCGCAAGCTCTAGCGCCAAGTTTTTGTAGAAGAGGGTGTCTCCTGTCGGTATCGACGAATTCTCTTGAAAAATCAATTCGAAATTTTGGGTAAGAGGAACATCAGACAAGATGGGGGCGAAGTTTCTAAAGTAGGATTCACATGAATAATTGCCTAGTATGGGGAAATCTGTGGATGAGGGCTCATTATGGGTTTCTAAATCAGTGATTGTATGTTTTAGATATCTTTCCCTGTCGATTTTGATCATGTTCTTGTGTCCCTTCAGTGGTATCCAAAGGTGTGCCCAGTCTGTACTGAAGTATCTGTTTATCTTTTCAGACCAATCTCGACTCAATAATAGCCCATATACCTCTAGGATATCTACTACAATAATGTTGATCACTTGCACAAACGTGGGGTGTGTCGATATTTTGATCATCACGTCTTTGAGTTCTCCTATGACCTTGACTTGGGTCTTGTCTAGTTGTATGACATGTTTATCACTCTTGAGAGGAACAACATTCAATTTCTTGCAAATAGACAAGGGCATGACGTTGGAGGATGCTCAATAATCTAGCAAATAGTTGTGAAGGTTTCTATTGAAGACTTCAAACGTTAAGAGGAACGGGGGGACAAAAGGTTTTTCCTTTCTATCTCCCGAATAGGTATTCATAGTTGGTTTGCCCACTGGATCTGTGTGAGTCAAACTTCTTTCTAGGCCATTTCTCGTTGTCGGGTTTCCCGCAGAGTTCAAGGCCTATAACATAAAGTATTTCTATTGAGGGATCCTGCATATATCCATAACTGAAATATTGGCCTTTAACTTCTTCAAATCTTCGACCACGTTGTAATCTAGTTTGGGCAATTCCTGGGTATGAATGCTTATAGTATTTTTACTGTCAGAGAAATATGTTTTCGGGTGATCAGGATCTAACTTACTTTGTGAGGCTTGGGTGACATCAGTATCTTTCGATCTGGGAGGGCACTTACTGCGTGTATTCATCACCGAAACTTACATGGGTTGTTCCCAAGACTCAAACAGATCGTCGAAAGGAATGATTAGGTTGGGATCCCATATCAGCAT
This sequence comes from Picea engelmannii, assembly GCA_009831015.1. Classification (NCBI taxonomy): domain Eukaryota; kingdom Viridiplantae; phylum Streptophyta; class Pinopsida; order Pinales; family Pinaceae; genus Picea; species Picea engelmannii. Next base: position 92,724 of record ML810688.1, read on the forward strand.
GGCTATATCTCATGGTGGGTCAACTTCTTCCTGGTCAACAATATTTATAACTGAATTGCTTGGTTGTTTGGTCAGGAAGAATTCATCTAAAAACCGATTGGCCATCAAATTCACGGCATGTACCCATTGAGGGCAGTTTCTTTTAGAGTGGTTTTCCTGATGATAAGTACAGAAAGAATCAGACGCAACATTCCCTAGATCAATATTTAAGTTAGCAGGAGGATGTTCAATTGCTTTGAAAGGCGGGTTTCTTTTAAAGAAAGTCTTATAGGGCCTTTGGCCCTGGTTTCCCTCCCCTGCATTTCTCTTCATGTCTATGATTTCATTTGATAATTTCTTAACCATGCATTGTATATCTTCTATATCTCCATTACCTTTGTCGGGAGTTTGTTCAACCGGTTTTCCCGATGGTCTAGTCAGAAGAAGTCCTCTCCTAGGAGAGTGTTGGGTTTCTTTCTTTACTAGAGAGGCCTGGCCTTCTTTACATCCTTTCATCTAGAATTCTATTGTCTTGGCCTCTTAAAAATTTTCCGCCAGGGTTTTCTTAGCAACTCTTTTTACAAACATAGAAATAGACATTGGGAGCGCATTGGCATAAACCTCGATTTGTAACTCTTGAGTTGGTTTTGTCGTGGGCTAGAATTTGTTTAATATGGTCGTGAATCTATGATTGAAATATTTGACCCTCTCTTTCGGACTCATGGTGGTTGAGAACAACTCATCCATCAGGGATCCCATAGTATTTTTCTCTGCAAATTTATCTAGAAAGTCTTTCTGGAACTTGGTCCAACTGGTTATAGATCCTACTGGAAAATTGAAATACCACGTGGAAGCTGAATTTTCAAACGTGTAGGGGAAAAGTCTGGAGACTACATCTTCATGTTGAATGTTCATAAGTCTGATTGCGAGTATGAACTTTTTGATATGATATTCAGGTAAACCTAAATTTTCGAGGTCATACTTAGGAAGAAACTTCTTCGGATGCCGAGGAAGATTATGTATTCATCCAGGGAAGACCACGATGTCTCCGACCAACCAGAGATCATTGTTCTGAAGTGGTATTTCTCTTTCTTCCTCATGGTTATTATTACCCTCCATATCTTTGGAATCTGAGTTGAACTCTTCTTCTTCTAAAAAGTCGTCTGGCTCGAGGATGTCGCCAGCTGGCATTTCGGGTATCAGATCAAGAGGTTCTTGGATTTCGGTAATCATGAAATATATTAAGTCTTCTATGGAGTGTACGAAAACCTCGTCGGGAGTACTAACCACTGGTATAGTTTTTTGTTTTCTTCGAGGGAGGATGGGAACTAAGGACAACACATCGATCTGTCGAGCGTAGGCTCTAGTGATTCTCCTGAGTTGATTCACTTCCTCGTGAGGAAGGGCATAAGGTATTTCAGGGTGAAAAGGTTCTTCCTCGGGCTGGGGTGAGTTACTCACTTCGGGAGTACTCAATGTGTGTGGGCTATCTGTTGAATGACTAGCCATGCATGTGGGCCTTTACAAATCTGTAGGTTGTTCGAAATGATATATAAAATATATACTCAGCCATTCATTCTCAGTCCCTCCTTCTAGCACCAATTCTATTGATGGATCTTAAATCCCTTGACTCAAAATTAGGAACCAAACCCGCCACCGAGGCCCAATTAGACTCTGCAATGTTTAAAAATGGAATGGTTCTCCAGATCTTGCAATCCGACCAATTTNCCCTCCTTCTAGCACCAATTCTATTGATGGATCTTAAATCCCTTGACTCAAAATTAGGAACCAAACCCGCCACCGAGGCCCAATTAGACTCTGCAATGTTTAAAAATGGAATGGTTCTCCAGATCTTGCAATCCGACCAATTTATCGATGGGCTTTGTCTTTTCTTGTGAAGGATCTTCCTTCAGTTATGACTGTTCTCTTCTGTATTTTCTCTTGGGTGGGGATGATATGAGAGACACAAGCCAGTATAAACCAACTTGACAAACAGCATGATTGATTTTTAACTACTGGGGAAGAGGCTAAGCTTGGGATAACCCGTTGCTCAACATGAAGACAATTACTCTATACCATAGGTCTAGTACTAATACATTAACCATGTGAGCATCCAATTACTGTCTGAGAAACTAACTATTAGAAAGAAAACACATATGTAATAAGATCATGGCAAGAAAAATAATTCATCTACCATAACCATTCATCACATAATAAGACAACAATTTATCTTCATCATTAAAGAAAAGAACATCAAAAATTGCACCAGAGAACTTGACAACATAATTAATTTCTCTTACTCATTACTGCATCATTCATGAAACAGGATAGGAAGTAATTATTCTCCAATTCCAATCAAATGCATCTGATTAAAATAGCTTGTCTTTGGTCTAGAAGGACTTCTCAATTCATAACATTCTCAAAATAATTCTTAACAACCAAAAAAAGAAAGAGTTCTTACAAAAACCATCGACCTCTAACTAATTGGTCGATGTCCTTATTTATAATTTAAAGTTCAACTAAAGTTAATGGCTAAGTGCAGTTTAAACAAAACAAAAATCGCCACCTGGAGTTATCTTCTAACAATTCTTAACAGTCTACCCGAGATACTTCTTGGAAAGGGTGACTTCTCTTGTATTCAGTCCAACTGATAAACATTTCTTCACAAGTTTGGGCCGAGGGAAATTTGTGTTGTTCGATCGGGGCCGCATATATTCCCTTGATGTGTATTACATGCACTCGATACTTTACTAGACTGGAGTTCAACTGTTGTAACATGGTTCAGGCTCTAATCAGATGTTCTACAAATTATTGCACTTTCATTGGCCTCGTATCAGTTATCTTTGAGAACTCTTCGGTCCATAGTGAGTCTTGTTCGGCATGAAACTTAACCATGTCGCTCAGGTCGATGAAATTGTTGGGGGTGCCGAATTCGGGGGGCCCAACATCCTTCATTATTTTGTTAATTTTATCCCATTTTTTCTTGCACCTGGTCCATTGTTCTTGGATCTCTTGATGTGGGTCCCGAGACATATTATTCCACTACTTGGCTGATCTCCTCATGTGATTAAGACTACTTTTGCCTACCATATGAATGCCATGATTTTCGTTGTCTGAGCCTTGCTGGACTGCCTCAATGTACTCGATTCTTTCTACCGCTTGTTGTTCCCTTTCATACCATCGCTCCATATCCTTACATGTCGCGAATTCCATGAGAGTGTCTTCCTATAACTCAACTATGTTCTCGGTTAACAAGTGTCTTTCCTTCTTGAACTCATTGTAAACTCTCCCAAACTCACCTTTCAGATACAAAGTGGTCTACGTTGTGCCTTTATAGTATTCGACAAGATGGTGCAAGTGCTCGAGCTCCTTTAGGGCGGCGGCTAGTTCCTTTTAATCCCTCCTTGCTTTATCCAAGGTGGCATCTGAGAGGGCCTTTCCCACACAGATCAGTTCATATGTCTGGGCATCTGCTGTGTTGATTAAGTTTTCCTTTGTAGTAACCAAGATGGAGTGATCCAACATGATCCTTCTTTTCTTTGCAGTCCTTTGAATAATGGCCTTTCTCTTTTGATCGTAGGAGATTGTATAGATATCTGCTACCTCATCTACTGGCTCTGGTATCCGCTGATTTCCCCATGTGAGCTTGTCTCCCAGGCTACCAGTGGTGTATATTTGTTCAAGGTTGGGCTCTTGAACTTCCTTGCTATGCCTCGAGGGTTCGACCTCTACCTGTCTCGCATAAGGGATTTGAGTATTGGGCGGACTAGAAGTGTCAGGTACAGACTCGTTACTTACTTTCTCGTTGGCCACAGAACCATTGATCTCTCTTTGCGGGGATTCTTTCTTTGTCTCCTCTAGTTCTGGCCCGTCATATGGAACCGCTTCAGTTTCCGATTTATTGGGTTCCTTTGTGTCGAGGCCATTTACGACTTATGTCTCCTTTTTCAAGCCCTCCTTGTCTTGAGCTTTGGGCTTTGGGGAAGGAAATTTCTTCAGAGAATTTTCCTCTTGGACACGCATAGGGGAGTTGTGATATGGTTCCGAGCTCTTGTCGTCGCTATATATATGTATAAGTTTTCTAAGGGGATTAGGCACTCATGTTTCTATAGACACCCGACCTGTCTTTGGTTGATTTGTCCCACCCACAGGGGAATTGATCGGTGATGTTGTGGGTCTAGGGTTGCCTAACCCGTTGGTGTTCCCAAGGTCCGTGGAATCGGGGCCGCTTGACTTCGTCTACCT
>ML810689.1:0-33449 GCA_009831015.1 Picea engelmannii
GGAAAACCTCATACGAACCTTGTAGGAAAATTTGAACTCGAATCAAACTTAATTGTCATCAAACATGAACTCTAACCCGAGCCATGTGACCTGGCATGGTAGAACAAGAAACTCTCTTACAAGCATGCTAGTTTTCATTCAATCAATAGTGATGGTCATGCCCTCTATTATATTTCACTTTTGTTGGCCCCATGAAAGGTAATAACCCTAGTAGAAGAAATCGCCAGTAATCGGAAAAAATCAAGGAAATAGTGATTTTTTCAATGGGCCAATTTTTTCAAAACAAAAAATCATGATTTTTTTGTTTTTTGAAAAACTCTAGAAAACTTGCCAAAAATCGAAAAAGCTCGCCAGAGTTGCCCAGGCCGCAAGATAAAGGGCCTAATTTGGTTTTTTTTTATCAGTGTTTTTTTGTATGTGGAGCAACAAGGGAAGAAGTTTTTGCCAATGCCGATTTTTTCCACTAGGGCTGCCATATTCTGATTCAATCCAATCCCCCAAAAAGCTTCAAAAGATGAGCTTGATTGTTTCTTCTTTCTGATAAATAATGCAAAGTCCATTTGACCAGCTTGTTGCATGGATTCTACATTTAACTGCCAAGCACTGATCATGGGCAAGCCAACACAAAACATGGAATTTGTCTTCCACTCTGATTAGGCGATTTCCTAGATTTTTTGTAAATGTTTTGTCTACCTAAAAGTTGCAATGCTCAAAATCATAGTCTAGTGCCCCCCTCTTTGTTCATGTATTGGAAAAAGGGAAAAGTTTCTATTTTGCTTCTATAATGTTAGGTTTATGCTTTAGACCTTAGTAAAATGCCAAATACTATCCAAAAGAGGATTGGTTACAACATCAGTGCTTATGGATGACTTAGCATAGTTTTAGCGAGTATCAGGAGGTTGATTTATATATGTGATCATTGATGTCATTTTGTATTGGTTTCAAACTTTCAGTAATGACTTTGATGTATCGGTTTTTGTTTGGCATCCGCTATATAATATATATCGGTTCTTTCTCCATATTTATGTGCCTATCTGTTTATATGATGTTGTTGTTGATTTATATATTGAAAATGTTTAAAATTTTGAAAAAAAATGACAAAATTATGTATTTTTTAATGTTTGTGGAGTTTTTCCATTTTTTCCGATTTTTTCGCCGAGTTTTTTCGAGGCGATGTTTTCAGGACCCTTGCTGAGTTTTTGTTGACTGGGATAATAACAAAAAATGAAGGCTCATCCAAGAAATCCCTATGAAATAGGGCTAGGGACAAAAAGAGATGGAAATTATTGCATGGAAAAGATTACCAAAACCATAATGGGCTATTGGGTAGATATTAGGAGATTAAACATGGTTAACCAAGCCCTGATGGCCAAACTATCTTGGAGAATAATCATTGAACCTGTTGTCTTATGGACTAAGATATTAAGATCAAAATACTTAGAGAAAGAGTCCAATTGTTCAAACATCTGCCCAAAGAATCTGAAATAGCATTGCAAACAACATCAAAATAATATCTCACTTCATTTTTTGGGAGGTAAAATTAGGTTCAAATCTAAGTAACAAGATACGTCCAAACCCCCATCTGTGTCACGTATCCTATGTGTTGGACACGATACGTGAGGACACATGTACGAAACGTGTCTTGTTCACAGGACACATTTCAAACACGTGTCTGACACTTACCCTCAACGTGTCCTGTACAAAAAAGTACTTGGCTCGTGCTTTTTCATGCAAGTTGGAGCTGTGAGGTGTTTTGGTGTGCAACTGAGGGTTATTTTGCCTTACTAATGCTATTTAAACGATTATTAAGTGGCATTCTCTTTTATCTTTCATTTTCATCCTTTTACTTAAATTTTTAACATTAACGTCAATTGTTTCAAAATGTTTGAGAGTGGTTCCAACCTCATTGGACTTCATATGGAGAAAGTAGAATTTTAGGTCGCATTCAAAATTCAGCAAACTTAACAATTTTCAAGATTTCAAGATTGGAAAGATTGAAATGTTTCCACTGGAAAGATTGAAATGGTATGGAACTAACATTTAATCAAAGAACCAAGCCCTTTATGTACCTCGATGTTGGTGGTATTGGTTGTTGAAATCTTTTGTCACGACACCAGTTAAAATGTACCCTTCACTCAAGTATAAACTCTTCTATTGAACTCTTCTCTTTGTTGTCGTGTCAGGTGACTTAATGGTGTATGTGCACACCAACCTCCGTCTGATATACAAGCAAAGAGAAGAGTGGTTGAAGGGAAAGACAAAGATGTGGGATGTGTTTCCTGATGATATGGGTTTGAACAACAGTGTTGAGTTGGCATTAGCTAGCTTGGATCTTAATGAACTAGTGTTAGAGCCGATCACTTTTGATGATGGTGATCCTCTTGAGGGGGTCATCCTCCAGAGTCCATGTCAACAAATGCACGGATTGCATTGGATATAGGGGAGGAGGATGGAGAGAGCAGTGGTAGTGATGCCAATCTTGATGATTATGACATGGAGGACTACTGACGATCATTACTCATGAGCTATGAGATTCTTCCATCTACAGTTCTATTATATACCCTATGGCTATTTTGTATTTGTCATTGGCATTCCCACCTATAGTATCAGTGACTCTAACTCAGTGTCTATCTACATTGTAATACATTTTGATTTTGATGACTTAATGAGATTGAGAATTTTTTAGCTTATGATTCTAATTTCTTGTGTTCAGTGTTTGTCATTTGATCATCATTGATGTTACCTCTGTGTCTCATGTCCATGTGTCTGGTGACTCAGGTTCAAAGGTGTCAATTTGGGATAGGCCCTAGAATGGACAACCTCCTACTAAAGATTGTGAAGGATGGAGAAGTGCATGTCAAGAAATGAAAAGAGATAGGATGGATCAATCAACATCAATGCATATTAGGAGACTAAAGACCCATCTAATCCATACCTATCCTAGAAAAAGAAAATCTAGCCGACCCATTAAAATTGACGTATTGAAGAAGAATTCTCAGAAAGGAACGAAACGACAGTCTGTTGGAACAAAGAAGGAAATGTTGCTTAGTGTCAAAGAAGAATATATGCTATGTTACATGGGGATGCATACCCCAAAGAAACCTCATACCAACCCACTCCAGTGTTTCAAAGACCTAGGGGCACCTAATAAACAATCCCAAACTGCCAAGGACTTCATCAAGGATGTGGGGACTTGATGGCAGATTTCAGGGACATTCTAGGCAGATTTCAGTGACGTTCCAAGCATGTACGTTCAGTTTTAACAATGGACATTGATGATTGGACAATATGATCATTTTTCCTATCCATTTTTTCTGTATTATACTGCATCTGACTATGAATCTGCACACCATGCAGCTAGAAAAATAGGCTTTGATTTGGGCTTGTGGTGATTTAATTAGTCTCTACAATAACAACATTACATCAAGCAATGCCTCCATACAATATGATCATTTTTCCTATCCATTTTTTCCGTATTATACTGCATCTGACTATGAATCTGCACACCATGCAGCTAGAAAAATAGGCTTTGATTTGGGCTTGTGGTGATTTAATTAGTCTCTACAATAACAACATTACATCAAGCAATGCCTCCATGTCAACAAACCAAAAAATGCAACATCTCAAAGGTCTGACCCTTGTAGTTATTACTCTTGTTTTTCTCATTTTGGGGGTCATCTTATCTTTTACATATTGTACATGAGTGTGTAGGAGTTATTCAAGTCCAGTTCTTCCATCATCCCAACCTTAAGAATTGTGAAAACAATTGGATAGAGATGACTCGGATTCAGTTCTAGATGTTTAAACAAGTTCCTATTCAAGCACGTTCTTAACCTCAAATATATATATATATATATATATATATATATATATATATATATATATATATATATATATATATAATCTCTTCAGAAAGCTTACAAATATGAATCTAATCTATTTACAGAATGATTGCATGTGTAGCCCAAACTCTTTTCACAGCTGTAAAATCTACAGAATCTATCAAGCAGGGAATGCCTTAAAACATAATCATCATAAACAAGAAATATGAAGAAAAGCTGTTATAGAGACAGGCATTTATCTCATAGCCCCTTCATGGACCTTATTACAAGTTGAAAAGAGTTACACTTGAGTTTCCTAAAACTAAACTGCATTTTGCTCATGTCCAGGTTCTAGATGTTTAAATAAATTCCTATTCAAACACGTTCTGAACCTCAAATAAATATATCTAATCTCTACAGAATACCTGCAAATATGAATCTAATCTATTTACAGAATGAATGCATGTATAGCCCAAAATGTTTTCTAGTGGTTTTCATCACAACTGTAAAAATCTGCAGAACCTATTGAGCAGCGAATGCCTTAAAACATAATCATCATAAACAAGAAATATGGAGAAGAAAAGTTGTTATAGAGACAGCTGTTCATCTCAGAGCCCCTTCATGGGCCTTATTAGAAATTGAAAATAGTTATACTTGAGTTTTCTAAAGTTAAACTGCATTTTGCTCATATCCAGGTGCCAATAATAGGATGTCACTTAGCCCTTTTCTTAAATACTTGAACTTTTTCATAACTGGTTAAATGTAAGGGCTTGGCTTGCACATAATACTGCATATAGACTATTTTGTTCACAAGCAGCTACAAATGTTTACAGTAAATTCTAGATTTTGTAGTATGTATTATCATGTGTGTGTTATTGCTGTCCCCAACCCACCATCCACTGAAAATTTTGGGGGTGTGCTCTAGACATAATGGGGACACGTTCCCCTGCCGCAAAAACCAGCGCAACATAGGATATATGGTTTGCATATCAAAAGAAGAGAAGCTGGCAAATTTTAGAATCTCAAAGAAGGTATCAAATCCACACATATGGCCAAAAAGTAGTTTTATTCTCCTCACCAGCGATCTACAGAAAGCTTGTAAACAAAGAACAATTGAGGTTCAAAGGAAGGATTGGCCCATCAAGGTGCAGTGGATGTCTTGGAGAAGCCAAAAAGCTGTGGCCACCTGCTCCTGAAATGTGAATTTTCCATCCAGGTATGGAAATTATGGAACACATTGTCCAACCAGCCCATCACAAAGGTTAAATCTACCAGGGAGTTGTTCAAGAAATGAGGCAAATCCCCATGGTAAGCAAAAGTTCTGAAGAAAATCTGGGCTGTAAATCAAGCCTAGAGGGCAGTTTACTATCCATACCAAAGGGCCAGAGTGCAGACTTTTCTCAGCCTGTTAGTTGCTTAGTTTCTGAGTCTGATATGGAAGGTTTGCCATTAAGTTATGTTATGTATATGCTTTATTCCAGTTCAAACAAAGTTCATCATCTGGTTTACATAAAACAGAGTATTAGTACCAGAGCTAGTATGGATTCAATTCAAAAGAGCTGTGATAGGAACCAGGTACAGTTAGAGCCAAAGATCAAGTTGCCTCAGATTGACAGAAAAAGAAAAAGTCCCAAACTATTTGATCCCTTTAACCCACCAGGCTCAGGTTAGCTCATGGTAAAATGTGAAAAAACATCTAATGGAAAATCTGGACTAACTGGGGCAGGTTTTATCAGAAATTCACATGAAAGGACAAGAACTAAGGAGTCTTCCTCGGATACCTAAATGAGAGGAAAAACAACAACTGAAAGCCAAGGTGCACTGTCAGGAATAAGTGAAGTAGTGACAACAAAAACCTATAGTCCGAAGCCTGCAAACTTCAAAGTCATTATCGAAAGGGATTTTAAACTCCTCGAGATCTCCTTAACAAGTAGACAGTTAGCAGGTCATGGGATCTAGCCAAGCACATTGAATAGTGCTTAGAGGCTATAAGAAGCATTTCAATCTAGTCAAATTACAGCATGTGAGAAGGCAAGCCAACCAGATCTCTCATTGGATGGCCAGCAAAGCCATCCCACTGAAAAGTGATGAGAGATAGAAGCACATCAAAAGAAAACAACAATGCAACTTCCACAGCTTCAACAGACAAAAAATCAGACAGAAACACTACTGGAAGTGCAACATCGCTTGGCATCTAAAGCACAAAATAGCACAAATAAGAACCAGCTCTCACAAGTTGAGATGTGAAACATAAAGATGGGCAGAACCCAAGAAGCTGCCGGATGAAAGGGTGTGATATGTGGGAATGGAGAGGTGGAAAAGGAGCAGCATTCTCCTATTGTTGTGTAGCATAATCACAAATCAGGGAGATCTCAAACTTGCATATCAGAGGCCAGGAATCAGTATTCCAGAAGGATCTAGTCGGAGGTACAGCAAAGCTGGTAGAGAAAGTGATGCAATCAAGGGGCAGACTGTTGAAAGGAGAGACAATGACACAACCAGCCCAAATGTGTAGACTAGGACAGTGATTCGATTCCCACCATTACACCAGTATCTCTGTTGATTGTAATATTTTGCTTTAAGCTCTTTGAAAATGACACACAGAAGGTAAGCCATTTTTATCTCACATGGCCACCCGGTTGAATGCACAGTTTAATAAAATGAATCTATCTATTTCTCTGCGCTTAGATGATCTAGAATGAATCTGATGATTTCCAACCAGGGGCTAATCCCTGGGTTTGTTGTACTTTTGTAAACAAAGGAGCACATCCGCAGACCCCTATCCAGAAATCTATGTAACTTCATCACCCTAGGGTAATATTCTGTAATACAAAGTTCTTTTCCTAGCCAAAAAACAAAGAATTGATGATCCGGATAGAATGAGTATATACCTGGGTGTGAGCGAGAACCCTAATGACGGTTGCATACTTCTTCATTTTCTCGAGCTCCGTCTGGATATCCTTCTTACCCTCCTCGGAATCATACTTCTTGGCATATTTAGTGAAAGCCTTCTTCTTAGCCCTGTACCAGTTTTTGTAAAACCGCCTCCGCACCTCCTCGCTGAGGTGCTGAGCCCACACTGTATTAAGGGTCCGAAGCCCTCTGGGTGTCTTGATATATGCGACCACGCCCACGATGACCATTGGCGGGGTCTCGATCAACGTTACAGCCTCGCAAGTCTCCTTCTTGTGAAGCTCTGCAAACGCAAAAGCCGATCGATTAACTAGCTACCTAAGACAAAAACCAAAAAAGAAACAAGAACAGAGGGGGCGGGGATCGATAAGGCAAGGGTATCAGAAGAAAGAAAGAGATGGGCTTACTGGATCCGGGCTTTTCGACCTCTCTAACGATGTGGGTCATGCCGGCCTTGTAGCCCAAGAAGGCCGTCAGCTTGCAGGGCTTCGATTGATCATCCCTGGGGAATGACTTCACTGCATTTATCACAACGCAGACAGACACATACAGAAGAAGAAGATTAGTTTCTTCTGCTCTAATTGCAGAAAACAGAGACACGGAGAGAGAATTGTGGACTATTTTTCTGCACCTTTTCCTCTGTGTCGACGAGCCCTTTTGCGAGGAAGAAATCCCAGAGAACCATGCCTCGGATGCTCGAACTTCCTGTGACTCATCTCTTCAGCTGCAGCTCCCCCCTCCTGCTGCTTCCTCCTTCTGTCCGCGCCCCAGTATTAGATGTGAACTCTGAATAGCTTATCCACTCACCCAAACCCTAATGTCGACCCAAACCCTAATACCAACCCAAAACCCTAGAGCCCATATACCCCTTTACTGCCTAGGAGGATTATATCGTTAAGTGTTGCATTAATTTTTTAATTTCATTTTTTTAACTGGGTTAATAAAAGTGGGGTGGTGTTGTTTTTACTAAGATTTAAGTTTTAATCGGGATGTGTTTGTGCTTTCATTGTTTTAACCAAAGGATCCTCATATAAGTGGTGAAAGTCCCCCACGAGGGGGAGATGTGCTGAATCATTAACATTACATTAACACGACACATGTAAAACCAAAATATATATATAAAACAAAATTGAATGTAATGTAAATTTATAATTAAAATTTTATACATAAATTGAATGTAGAAAACAGAAAAATAATCACAGTTGGATTGTATAAAATATATATATATACGTGCGCGTTGCATCATTAACATTAACACGACACATGTAAAACTTATATATATATATAACAAAATTGACTAATAAATATATATATATTAATAAAACAAAATTGAATGTAATGTAAATTTATAATTAAAATTTTATATATAAATTGAATGTAGAAAACATAAAAATAATCACAAAATGTTGGATTGTATAAAATATATATAAAACAAAATTGAATGTAACGTAAACTTATAACTAGCATACCTTTGAAGCTGGGGAAAAGAAACATCAAAGTGAATTGGGGTGGTTATGTTGTTTAAATAGCATAGAATTTTGTCTTTGGATGGAAAATGAATACTTTATAAGGTCTATCTTCATCCCACATCTCCCAAAATATTTTCAACGATTTTGTAACTCCAAAGCGGAATCAATGAGCTGCATGCCCACTTGCAATAATCACATAACTCCAATGTTGAATCGCCCAATGCATGCTCGCGTGCAATAAACACATATATATGACCTGTTTTTCTAAAGAAATTGGAAGAGGAAGAAGAACCTTGTAAAAATGTGTAAGTTACATTTCTTGGGAATCCATCCTACAAGATACAATCTACAATCTCACTAACCACTATATTGTTCTTTAGGTGGTGGAGATCTAAATTTATAACCATTCATATAAAGTGCACAATCAATCGATAATTGTTGATGTGGTCTTTCCTAAAAGCCAGAACATCGTTTGCTTGAGTTGTGGACAGAAAAAGTCATCATTGTAAGCTACACCTTCACATGTATATATTTATAATCTACAAAACCATAATCTTTAGACTCCAGATGTGAAGCCATTAGATTCATGACAAAATAAACTCATTATTCATGAAAGGTTGTTATTTTGAAAGGTTTTTTAATTTGGGTTCTTGTTTTCACCACACATAAGTATGAGCCATCGAAACACTCGAGGACATACAAAGGAATTTCAAAGCATGTGATACTTTGATAAAGAAAGTAAGAGGTCAGATAACCTTTACGGTATAAATTTAATACAATGTTTCTAAAAAAAAAAAAAAATCTTGCTATTTTTTTACTTTTCTCTAGCATTTGTTCATTGGTCTTCAATGGAGAATGCATTGAGCCCCTTAGTAAAACAAGAACTTGCCAATCTAGACAAGGATCCAGATAGGAGACGAACAACCATGAATGCATTGAAAAACTATGTAAAGCTTATGAACACAAGGACAATACTTCTATTCTTAGACAAAGTCTCAGACTCTAAAGAAAACAGCAAGGATTCTCGCCAATATGCAATATCTCTCTTGTGAAGTGCTTGCCAAAGTGCATGGAAAAAACATCATTTCTCTTATAAGAAAAATTATGGCCATTGTTGTGAAGAGTCTATCTTCAAGTGCAGGACCATTTCCTCTACAACAAGCTTGTGGAAGAATTGGTGCAGGCATAGCCAGGTATGACATTGATACTTTTAGCACAGAGGTTGTAACGTCCCTAGCCATCAACCCCACAGTCGGGCAACGCTACTATGCGGAACATTCTCATAAATTTATATATAACATGCATATTAAATATAATTAACAGATTTATGGAAATTTAACCAACAATACAGAGTAATCACGGTATTACTATTAACGTACAGAATTAACAGTAAATATCATTGCAACAGAATACATGATAATATTACAATCATCACAGACATGCATTTTAATTAAGTATAGAATTAAAACACATAATGATACTTATCTTTGAAACTATAATATACCACCAACTGCGTGCAGACCTTCCACGAACCTCCCAGCCTTAGACCACGTACTCGACTCTGCAAGAGCGGATAGGCTCGGCTCACAGGATACATAGGTGACACGGCTCAATCAATGCAGAGGTCGAACACAGACTCGAGCGGTTTATACGGCAGAAAACGACAACAAGCCACTAAGACAATGCATGGTTCAGGTAACACAGATTTCAGAGTTGTGTGACCAGGAATCAACGCAGTGATCAGACGCATAGCAACACGGTTCGAACAGACGGACGCAAGAATGGAGGACCAACCAACTCAGTTGACGCTTAAGTTTTTAACCGCATGCGCCCAGGTCGACACTTGTCTTCCTGGAGTTGCATGCATTCCCTTTTGCACACGTTGGAGCTGCATGCGTTGCCTCTCCCAGGACTTAGGATAAAAACATGTTTTGTCACACACCTTTAGAATAATAATAAAATATTATTCTCAAGGACTTAAACCCCCAAGCTTAGCCCCTCTTTCCAACCTTTCAGCGCCTTTTTCCCTTACCCGCCCTATGGAAGCTTAGTCCCCCATCACTCTTTCTTCGTGGTCAGTCTGCACGCAGCGATGTTTAATCTTTATTAATGTTCTGCATATTACATATACAAAAACAGGCTCCTGGCCTTTAACACTTAGGCTCTCCGACCTAATAAACACATAAGCCCACCAGCTTATCAATACTTGGCTGACCATCCTACAAAACATGATTACAACAGGGCTCGTCCTTGGGGATATTACAATCTCCTCCCTTATTTTTGCATTGTCCTTAGTGCAACTTTCACACAACATCAACAAGATTTTCAAAATCTTCAAAAAAATGTGGGTATTCTGCCTGCATAGCATCCTCATGCTCCCATGTCGCGTCCTCAGGACCGTACCAAGTCCACTAGACCTTTACAAGCCCTGTGGCTCGATTCCAAAGATGTTTGCATTTATGGTCCAATATGCACACAGGATGCACTTGCAAGACACCTTCTTGCTCCACCTGAATCACATTCTAATCAATTACATGATTAGCATTAGGTATATATTTCTTAAGCAAAGAAACATGAAACACATTATGTACAGTCATGGATGCAGGTAATGCAAGCATATATGCAATTGGCCCAATCCTTTCTAGGATTTCAAATGGCCCACAAAATCTGGCTGCCAACTTGGCACAGTTTCCCAGCTTCAGGGAACTTCTGTTAGCTTTTACTTTCAAAAAAACATGATCACCCACTTTGAATTCCCTGTGGATTTTGTTCTTATCAGCATAATTTGTTTGCTTGTCTTGGGAAGCTTTCAAATTCTGCTTAATTTTTAGCATCTACTCTTCCATTTCCTTAAGCAACTTTGGTCCAACTACTGCCCTATCAACTGGATTATCACAGCTCACTGGAGTATTGCACTTTCTTCCATAAAGTGCTTCAAATGGGCTCATCTTCAATGATGCCTGATACCCATTATTGTAGGCGAATTCTACCAAGTGTAGGTAGTCTTCCCATTTCGATGGTTTGTCCATCACATACATCCTTAGTATGTCTTATATCACTCGATTCACCTGCTTTGTCTGCCCATCAGAATCAGGATGATAGTTTTGCTAAAGTTCAGATTCGTTCTAAACCCCTTGAATAACCCTTTCCAAAAATTTGAGGTAAATTTCAGGTCTCTGTCAGACACAATTGTCTTGGGAATTCCGTGCAATCATGCCACTTCCTTCATAAAAATATCAACAACATCCGTTGCCTTGTCAGTAGTCTTTAACGGAATAAAGTGGGCAACTTTCATAAGCTTGTCCACTACCACCATGATTGAATCATGATGCTTGTCTGTTCTGCGCAATCCTGTGATAAAATCCATTGTCACCACTTCCCACTTCCACTCGGGAATGGGTAAAGGTTGCAGCAACCCTATTGGGTGTCTATGCTCAGCTTTAACCTTCTGGCACTCCATACATCTGGCGATGTATTCAACAATCTCTTTCTTCGTGCCTGGCCAAAAGTAATGGTTCTTGACTGCTGCCACAGTTTTCTAATATCCAGGGTGCCCTGCATAAGGCACATTATGAATTTCATGCAAAATCATACATTTCAAGTCTTGGACATTAGGTATATAAATTATGTTCTTGTATATAATTATTCCATCAACCCCTAATTTATAAATCTCCACTTTATGTGGCATCTTACCTTGTTGTAGTTTTGCTACCAAATCCCTGTACTGCAAATCTGTATTTGCAGCCTCCAAAATTTTGCTTTTAATATCAGTTCGGTACATGCTAATGATTGAAGCATGTAATTCATGCACTCTCCTGTTGAGTGCATCAACCACTTTGTTTTCCTTCCCTTTGATATGCTTGATATCAAAATCATACTCAGAGAGAAACTCCAGCCACCTACTTTGTCTAGCGTTCAAGGTTAGCTGATCAAACAAATACTTCAGACTGTTATGGTCTGTTCTCAGTTCGAACCTCCTTCTTATGAGGTAATGTCTCCATTTCTTTAGAGTGTGTACTATGGCTGGCAACTCCAAATCATGAGTTGCATAGTTCCTTTTGTGCTCTTTCAACTTTTTGGATTCATAACAGATTACGAATCCATTCTGACTGAGGACTCCTGCCAGTCCTTCTTTGCATGCATATGTGCATACCACGAAATCTTCATTTGGATCTGCGATCCTCGGGATTGGAGCACTGGTAAACAGTTGCTTCAATTGCTGGAAGCTTTTCTCACAATCCTCTGTCCATTGAAATTTCTGCTCTTTCCTTTGCAAGGAAGTGATAGGGTGATCTATTCTCGAGAACCCTGCGATAAGCCTTTTGTAATAACCAGCTAGACCCATAAAGGATTTGACTTCCATCACATTCTTTGGTGTTGACCATTCTCTAATGGTCTCAATTTTCTCAAGATCTATAGTTATCCCGTCCTTTGAAATAATATGCCCCGAGTAATGGATTTGCTCCTGATAAAACGAGCATTTGTTCAACTTGGCATACAATTGGTGCTCTCTTAGCACCTGCAACACCATCCTCAAATGGTGTTCATGCTCTTCCTCTTACTTGGAATACACCAAAATGTTATCCAGGAATACTATGACAAACTTGTCTAGATAGTCCCTGAATACACCATTCATTAAACACATAAAAACAACGTGTGTGTTTAACAATCCAAATGACACCACTGTGAACTCGTAATGACCTTACCTTGTTCTAAAGGTGATCTTGTTGATGTCTTCATCCTTTATCCTTACCTAGTGATATCCCGACCTGAGGTCTATCTTCGAAAATATCTTCGCATCCTTCAACTAATCGAAGAGTTCATCAATCCTCGGAAGAGGATATTTGTTCTTTACAGTTACTTTGTTCAATTGTCTGAAATTGATACATAATCTCAGCGTCCCATCCTTCTTCTTCACGAACAGGACCGGGGCACCCCAAGTTGACACACTTGGGTGTATATACCCCTTCTCCAGAAGCTCTTCAAGCTACAATTGCAACTCTTTCAGCTCTGGCGTACTCATTCTATAAGGAGCTTTCGACATTGGAGCTGCTCCAGGCATCAAGTTTACAGAGAAATCAATATCTCTCTTTGGAGGTAGTCTGGGTACCTCCTGAAATACATCTTCAAACTCCTTTAGTACCGCATGATCTCCAATCTTTGAGACTTCATCCTTAAATGCTTCCTCCACATGGGCTGCAAATAATTGACAACCTTTTCTGTAGCACTTCTTCAGCTGCATTTCTGAGATTTCTTTGATAGCAACAACTCTGGGAATTCCTTGGATTGTTCTCAGATTTCCTTCCTCATCCAGGCAAGTGAATGCCTTATTACGATAGTCTAAGATGGCTTGGTGCTAATCCAACCAGTCCATCCCAATTAAACAGTCATAAGAACCTAAAGGCATAATGTTCAATTCAACCTTTCTGCTCAATCCATTCATGTCCACTGGACAGGACTTAACTAACTCAATGACTTTTCTCTTGGTTCTTGTAGCCAGTTGCACTAACCGAGACTTCTCATGTTTGCTTCTCGACAAATGCAAACTTTCCACCACTCTAGGATCTATATAACTATGGCTAGCCCCTGAATCAATTAAAATAGTAAATGGTTGGTTGTTAATCATACCTTCCACTTCAATCATGTGCGACTGATATTCAACTTGCTTGTTGTCCAGGGCTGCGTAGATCCTTAGCATTCTACTGCCAATGTCCTCCACTGTTTCAGCTTGCTGAACATTATGGACAGCTCTCACGTTTCCATTTTTATGGGGACAATATTTGTACTTGTGGTTCCCCTGACAGCCCCAACACTGAATGGGCATCTGCCTTGGCCTTTGTTCTCCTACGTCAGCCATCCTCGACTCTCTAAACGATGGTTTCCCTTAAGAACTGTTTCTGAAAAAGGGTGGCTTAGTTCCCTTCTCCCTCTGATCCATCTGGAATTTCTTCTTATTTTCTCAAGCCTTTCAAAAAGTAGGCTTCTCTCTTTGCTGCTCATACAAGCATTTTTCCCTCCTTATCATTTCTTCCATAGTCTTAGGATCATCATATTGAATCTTGTCACCAATGCAAGGTGGCAATCCACTTAGATACCTCTGAATCTTGACAGTCTCATCCTCAATGAACGGAACATACTTCAGTAATTCCAAAAATCTTCGTTCATACTCATCAATGGTCATGTTGCCCAGCTTGAGTTCAAAGAACTCTTTCATCTTTCTATCATAATATCTTTTAGTAAAGTATTTCTTCTCGAAATACCTATTGAATTCTTTCCAAGTGATATATTTCTCTCTAATGTGTTGTACCTGCACAAGTTGATCCCACCACATGGATGCTTTTCCTTTTAGTTGATACATTGCAATTCTTCCTTCTGCATGAGAGGAATAATTCTGCAGTTGGAAATATTTCCTCATGCCAAGCAACCATGTTTCCGCATCTTCCTCGTTCTTATGATCACCATCAAACGCGGGAGGCTTAATCTTGTTCATTTCGCCCTTCAACTCATCCATCCCAGATCTCATGTGCTTTCTGGTAGGAGATGGGCGTGAACTACTGTGTGCCCTTCTCTTGGAGCGACCTTCGGAGTGATGATGGTGTCTACCAACACTCCTCGACCTTCTTCCCTCAAAAGTTCGGTGACTCCCTGTTCTGCTCGAGTCATTCTCCTTATCCAATTTCTTTTCGATTCTTTCTAAGCTCTTCATCAACTTTAAGTTGAATTCACCTTGTTTATCCTGAGCTTTCTGTTATTTGCTCGATGAGTTTGGGCATCTTTCTGCAATCAATCAATGATTTTCATCATATGCCCTTCCTTATCTATCTCTTCTCCATGTCCATTGGAGTTCGACCCTTCAACTCCCAAATGAACATCCATTCCTTTTGCTTTGTTCTCTGAACTGGAAACTTTCTGTGTCTCTTCCATTTCTTTGCACTCAGTGGCAACTCTAAACGGTTATGATACTCGTTAAACTTCTGCAAACACAATGTGTAGACAACCAAAATTTGTCAGGTCATTATTCCTTAACCAATCTATTAACGCTCTGTAAATTTCCTAGAGGTTGTCAGAAAAGAAGAAATCTACTGGAGGTAACTTTATCCAACCACTTCGAAGCTAGAATCTAGCCCTACCAGCTTCAGAGAGGGATCTCTCTGTATGATTTAGATATGTTTCAAATTTAAAATATTAGGCTAGGTAAATAAAATGTGTTGGTTTTGTTTGTTGTAGTTTTTGTTGGGTTGGATGAGAGAGCTTTACACATCCATTGGGCTATGGGGTCTGTATCATGAAAACAAAATCTAAACCAGAAAACAAAGAAACTTCTCACATGGCAAGATAATGTAATCACTGGATTATTTTAGCAGCATAAATGAAGAATAGCAGAAAAGGTGAGAATGTTAATTACAACAAAGAAGCAGTTAAGAATTTATTTATTGTAAAATCAGAAGATGAAACACTAGAATCTTTTAAAGTCAGAAACAGGGTATACAAAGATAAATCCTGCAACGTTCGTTACTTTCAAAGATTAGATTTAGAAAACAGTATGATAACTAAGTGAGAATAACATTTAACTTAGAAAGGAAAACATCACCAATGAGTACACGCAAGAATCCTGTGAAGATGCCTCTTTGTATTAATGGAAGATCTCTTGAAAAATATTACAGTCTGATAGCTCTCAAGGCGTAAAGATCAACCCTCAATACTTCGAAAAGTGAAGTATTTATAACCCAAAATTACAAACGATCCTGTCATTAAAGACCAGGACGTGGTAAATCTATTTTTAGCTTAACTAACTTAACAAATTACAAAAATCTAGAAAATTGTTTGATGATGTGTCGCAACTTCATGTTGTTTTCTGGGTAAACCGTTGGTGAGGCCTCTGCACGACATCGTCTGACTGGATAGCTGACTGGGCTGGGACAACTCATTGACTACTCGATCAGGTCGCAAAGCTCTTCCCATCGAAGATGACTCGGAACGCTGACTTTGAGTAACCTTTTGTAGACTTCATCCATCTCTGTGTACTTGGCGAAAGTAGGCTTGATGATGAAGATGTACCAGATCTCATGATGTATGTTGATGTCCAACTGAAGTTCATCTAGGAATGCCTTGCCAGTGATACTGCCTTGAATTCCTGAAAACTTCAAACTATCCTTAGCCACGTCGGCTAGTATCTTTTTGTAATCTGGGAGTGTCATCAATTTGTCATTTATCACCTTCAAACCAGGAAGACCTTTCTTCTGTAGAGCCTCGATCTTGTTGAAAAACCTTTGTACCCCTAGGTCCATAGCCTAAACATTTTCTTCTAGCTGTATCATCAGTCCTCTCTTGGTCAAGACTCTCTTGACCTCAAGGATGGTCTGTGTTCTATCCTCAATTCTCAGCTCTTCCAGCTCCTCTCTGGTTTTAGAATTCAAGAATTTGATGATTTCATTAGCCTATGTGGGCATATCTCGCAGTTCTGATCTAATCTTCTCGATGGCTTGTTTACTTCTCTACACCAATTCATTTTTCTCAAACATAATCTATATCATTGGCCATATTTCGTTCATAGACTTGGTGATGTTTGTCCAGACACTTTCTTTGACTTCGACCAGTGTTTTGCCTGCCACTGTTTGCTTTCGGAGCTATTGTAACTCTTGTTTGAGCTGGTCTGACACTTGTTTTTCCTTGGAGTAGCTAGTTTGGTAAGAAGATTTGAGTTCCTGGAGGTTCTCAATCTCCTTTTTGAGCCTGCTAATCTCTGTCTCCTGCAGATTCGTCTCTTCCATAGATTTAGCCAATTCTACCGTCTTTTCCAGAGACGTCAGTGGATTCGTCGATGGAACTTCTGCTAGTGATGTTGTGCTCACTCCTGAGAGTGGAACTGCACTCAGTGGAATGACTTCCATGGGTTTTAATTGTTCTTTCTCTTTCACTAGCTTCTCCATCTCAGCTTCCATTTCCTTCAATTGTGCATTCTGCTCCATGATCAACTTAAGCATCTCATCTTTTTCTCCTTCTATCTCTGCTATTTCCTTTGCCTGTGAGTCTAATGTTGGTGGCAGCTTCAATTGTTTCCTCAAAGACACTATGTCGACATTTTTCTTCTTGATCATCTCCTCGACTGCTTTCACATTCGAAGGATCGTACCCGATCTTGAGGACCAGTTCCTCCAACGTCTTGATCCTGTTATCCTTGACAAAGGATGATATTTTCTCCAACTTCAACTGTGTCTGGACGTTGTTCAGATACATTTGTAACTTGGAGGCAGTGGTGGAAGCATGTGCCAGCGTGGAGAAAACCATTTCTCCAGTTTGCCTGTGCAGATCCATTTGATCGGTTGGGTGCACGTCCTTAGTCTGGAATTCAAAAGTTGCCCTTTTGTAATCGGTGATTACCTTTGGGTTTGGCACCTATGCTTGGAGAAATGCCATGTGCATTATTCCCTTCTCAGTGTCGAATGTCGATAGCAGCCTGTGTTGTGCAGTCGACGTCTGCTTCCAGAACTGGGCGTATATGCTGTTGGTCAGAGTCTGATTCTTTTTCTTGATCAAATCATATTTCTCAAAGATACTCAGCTTTGGTCCTGTCTTGCCTGGCTGGTTGATTGGTGGAGTATCTATAGGCTTCTTTGGTAGTGCTATGGTTATGATCTGCTTGCTGCTTGTACTGAGGAGCGTCTAATCAACCTCTGTCATTGTAGTGGATGGAATTTCCTTTTCTCCAGTGGGGTCACGAGCCTGACTGGTTTTTGGCATCTTGGTATGCAGTCGAAATTCTTCTAATGATACTTCAGTGACATTAGGTGACAAATCTTTCCTAGGCCTTTTCTCCTTTGGAGCCTGTGGGGTGGTTGTCTGTGATACAGTGGCCGGGAGGTCCTGTTGTTCTGTCTCAACCAAAGTATTTGGCTCCCATTCCGTCTGGTTGGCAAATTTTTCTACCTCAGGCCTAGATATGTGAACATACGGGATATTCTTATTTTTTGTCCTCATCTCGGAAATAATCCCGCATGGATCATAGTGCCATGTGAAACTCACAAAGAATTTCATTTCCTTTAGCAGCTTGTCTGCTTCCTCCCCGACACCTCGACTATTGCAGATGAAAGACCCAATCTACCCTTTGATTCTGAGTTGTTGCTTCTTCTTCAAAGACACAAAATGTATATCGTTCGAGTTTATCATCTGCCTTATGTATTCTAGGGCAAAAATTCTGACAAGTAAGTATTTGGGTAGTTTATATGGGGCCAACTCGCACCCATAGACTCTGATCTCAGTGTGATTTTGGTACAGGTACCAATCACCAGTCTTTGTATGGTTTGAGAGATGTAGGATCCTCTGAACTTCATCATTAATTTTGGGCTCAGGTCTTCCGCTGAGCATACTCACCACTGGGTGGTAGAACTGATCGATGAACTGCTTAAAACTAAATTCTGTGGAGTTATGTCTGAGCAGGGAAGTCCATGCAGTTACTGCCTGGGGTCTGCCATTTTCATCCATCTTCTGCATAGAAAAAGCAAAATTGTCCGCTTGGAAGAAAACGAACAGGTATGCCAATATTGAAGAATACCGGAACATGCTTTCTGTGGCGAAATTGATGAATTGCTCGTGAATGTTGTCCACCAGGAACGTGCTGAAGTCGAACTGTGTTGTGGGTTTCTCATTGGTGGAGAAAATAGACAAAAATCCCAGAATGGGTTCATCTACCCATTGATCTGGAAAATAACCAAGCAAGACGCATATTGATGTGATGACTTGGTTTCCTTTTGTTGAGAACATGGAGGAAGGATAAGGGGGGTTTGTAGTGGGGAGCTGAGCGGATTGTGGAAGAAAAAGCTCAAAAATCTGATCTCTTTGAGGAAACGTCAGCTTCTGGTATAGCTCCGTGATGATCTCGAGGTTAAAAGGCGAGGCGGAGTCAGCTCGGGATATTTGCATCATTTGGTTGATGGTTTCTGGCATGATGAGGAAAAGAATTTCCCTGGACAAGGACATAATGGCTCTTTGCTCGGGGATATAGTGGGCTTGGCACTTGAGGGTGAATTTTGGGAAGTGGTGAATCTGAGGGAAGAGATACAAGGGTAGGTTGGACTCCCAGAGTCCAATTTTGTCACTCTGGTCCAGGAAGACTTCTTTAAGCCATGACTGTAGGTCTGCGAAGTCGAAATCGCACTTTGTGTCTGCAATTAAGTAGTCTTTGTCGGCCAGAGGAATCATGTCAAGGTCGACAGGAGGCGGGAGAAACAGATTCTCCTCATCTTCTGTTCGTTTTGACTATGGCGCCATTACTGTAACAATACTTGCAAATAAAACAACGTTAGCGGGGACGACTGTAGATGGGGGCGACTGACTGTAACAGAGAGGAAAACGGGGTAAATTCTTTGGTGCGATGAGTGGGTAAATGGTGAAAGAATGAAGTGGTAAGGGTAGTTTTGAGTAAACGGGTATCCGTTGGGCGCGGGAGACAAGTCAGTTGGTTAACGGATAAGTTATCCAGTAATAAATGGCCAATGGGTCATTTAGAACGTGAGATGGCAGGTGACAAAGACTGAAGCATACTGATGGGTGACGTGGTGGTTATTGATTGGGGGGGGAAAACCATGGTGAAATGACTTACCACGGGTGAACGAGGGAGAAGGACTGACAGAGTTACGGGATGTGACACTTATGGAAAGGTGGATAATGACGTCACGAGGTGATGAGGTATGTTAGATAACAAGAGGCGGTGGGATTCGGGACCAGTAGATTCATGCCACGTATAGATAGGGGGCCCGCCAGAGTAAAATTCCATTCTGGACCCCCCCCCCCCACCGTTAAAGGTAGAACGATCGGGGGGGTTCGGAAATACTTGTCCACCATAGATCTGGGTGTGATCATCTGAGTCGTTGATACATGAGTGGTGCATAAATGTGGGCGCGAAAAGCATATGCGCCCAAAGAACTTAGGGTAAGTGCATATCGTGGGTTTTCTCAAGCCTTTACATGTTTACATCACCAAGGGGTTATACAACCAATCTTTTAAGCAACCAAGACATGGTCCAACATTGATCATCGAGTTGGTTTTATTGAAATAAAGCAAACTAACCTATATTCTAACCTAATTTCCTATGACAATTAGCCCAGATTACACTGTTGGACTAAGAACTTACTCTATCCCGGGGCTATTTGACCAAGATTAGACAGTCTGGCCAGATTTATTCACTAACTAACCTAGATCATTTGGCTAAGATTAAACAGTTTAGCCAAGCTTATTCACTAATTCCTATCAACATCAATTTAAAAGAACTTGGCCATGCTTGAAAGGTATGGACCAAGTCACTGTTATTGCACGGGGCTCTAATTGAAATTCTTTTATGCCCTCTTTTATTCTTTTTCTTTCTTTTTCTTTTCTCTTTCTTTTTCTTTTTCCTTTTTCTTTTTCTTTTTCTCGAATTATTTGTAGAATGAAAAATCATTTGACAAGCAAAAACACTAGAGAGAAAACATTTCAGTCACAAGTTGATCCTATAAATTATAGGGTGATAACACAATCCACAACATTCAAAAACAAATCCGATTACAACAAACATTCAGATTTCGTGAATTTTCCGAGCTATGCTCGGCTCTGTAACAATTTCAGGCCTTAGCCCTTTTCTCTTAGCCCCAACCCCTACGACCATAGGCTGCGACCATACGCTAGATCGATAGGCTCTTAACCAGGACTTCGAGTTCCGAAGTCTTCATAATACCTCACAACAGACTCTCAAAGTTCTGAATCAACGAACTTCGTGAAGTAGAGTGGATCAACAGTCCATGTCTACCCAACATCCAACGACTAACACTCGTTGTGGAACCTCAGGCATCTGAGTTCCGAGACCTCGGGACTTCGGAAGATTCCACATTCGCATGCCTCGAACCAATAATCTTCGAACACTTCCACGTCACCTTAGGTGACGTTATTACGTTACCTCACTTAACGTTTTCCCAATTGCAGGGGCATGCAACGGTGGTTTGGAGTAACCCGCCTTTCATCCCACAATTCTCCCGATGTTGACACATAACCCCTCCGTGAAACCACGATTTGAATTGCGGGACCGCCTTGGAGAATTATGTCTCGTGCAACTTGGGTCTCCACAATGGCTCCTGGCCGTCGATCTTGATGTATCATGATCAACGCCATTGTGGGTCCTCCGACCCCACTAAACCTGCTCACACAGGATGCCACATGGCGGCTTACTAGCGACTGATACATGGCCCATTTAGATGGGTGACACTCGTCACGTTCCAAATGCCAATTCAATATTCCACGGTTCTAGACCCACTGACACGTGGCACACATCCCATGTGTCCATGTCACTTTCAGGTGACGTCGTCATGACTCACCACTTTTACTCTTTCGTTTCGGAACATCGGCTTTGGGAGTTTGTGCAACAACACATCCCATTCTCCCGACAGTCAAACTCCCGAAATTTACAATATGCCCTTCTGCTTGATCCAAAGGTCAAGCTCTTTTCTCCAGATCTATGGTGTAGATCTCCGTCGGGAGTTCGTGCCTCAACGCATTCCACTTCTCCTGAATTACAAACTCAGAAAGGCTTCCAGGAAAACTTCCTGCACCTTCTCCAGATCTAACGGTCGTAAAGGTTTCTCCTTTCCTTTCGAATAGATCTTATGGCCCCAACACCCCCAGTGTTGAGAACTCTCTCTCTTTGTGGTCAAATACCACATCGGTTGTGGTTTTATCCTGCCGCTACTCCTCTTGAGCTTTGTAACACGACCAAGTAACCCGTTGGCACTTAGAAACATTCTAAGGTTCGAAATCGGTTGCATCCGAACACCATTTCCACTCGAAACCTTGGGTCCAAAGACCACTTATCCAACCCATCCAGGCTTAGCGTTGAAACTATGGCTTTGATACCAATTTGTAACGTCCCCAGCCATCAACCCCACGGTCGGGCAACACTACTATGCAGAACATTCTCATAAATTTATATATAGCATGCATATTAAATCTAATTAACAGATTTATGGAAATTTAACCAACAATACAGAGTAATCACAGTATTATTGTTAACATACAAAATTAAACAGAATTAACAACAAATATCATTGCAATGGAATACATGATAATATTACAATCATCACAGACATGCATTTTAATTAAGTACAGAATTAAAACACATAATGATACTTATCTTTGAAACTGTAATACACCACCAACTGCATATAGACCTTCCACTAACCTCCCAGCCTTAAACCACGTTGCTCATCACGCTCAACAGTGGGTCACCCCCGAGCTGGGACCAAGCTCCACCTAGAGCAAGGAAATCCTAGACTAGGCTGAGGTTACAGGAAAACTGCACAGAGCAACCAAAAGGATTCTCTCCAAGAGCCTTCTTATGCCCACTACTCACAGACTCTCATTCCCCACATGCTTATTCCACCAGAGAGTATACACCTTCACAAGCACAGTCCATCGGTGCTTCACCTCCCTCTCTAGGTCTCGACAACAGGCGGGATCATGAATTCTCAGAGCTCCATAGCTAGTGCTGAACTCTCTCTGGGAGAAAACCACTTCCCAACAGACTCTCTCACCTGGAGAGAGATGCTCACAGGCCTAACAACCTACCTCTTCAACCACGAGCCTGACAACCCGGTTCTTTAGCCAATTTCGACTCAATTCCAACATAGTGAGGATAGCAACAACATCAACTGGTCAACACCACTCGGGAAACAAAAGGCAGCAACCCAAAGATAGTTTAGGTACAGACTCGACTCTGCAAGAGCAGATAGGCTCGACTCACAGGATACACAGGTGACATGGCTCAATCCATGGGTTTGTGACACGACTCAATCAACGCAGAGGTCGAACACAGACTCAAGCGGTTCAGACGGCAGAAAACAACAACATGCCACTAAGACAATGCACGGTTCATGTAACACCGGTTTCAGAGCTGCGTGACCAGGAATCAACACAGAGATCGGACGCATAGCAACACAATTCAGACAGACGGACGCAAGAATGGAGGACCAACCAACTCAGTTGAAGCCTCATTTTTAACCGCATGTGCCCAGGTCGACACTTGTCTTCCTGGAGCTGCATGTGTTCCCTTTTGCACATGTTGGAGTTGCATGCATTGCCTCTCCCAGAACTTAGGATAAAAACATGTTTTGTCACACAGCTTTAGAATAATAATAAAATATTATTCTCAAGGACTTAAGCCCCTAATCTTAGCCCCTCTTTCCAACCTTTCATTCCCTTTTTCCCTTACCCGCCCTGTGGAAGCTTAGTCCCCCATCACTCTTTCTTCGTGGTCGTTCTGCACGCATCGATGTTTAATCTTTATTAATGTTCTGCATATTACATATACAAAAATAGGCTCTTGGCCTTTAACACTTAGGCTCTCCGGCCTAATAAACACATAAGCCCACCATCTGATCAATACTTGGCTCACCATCCTACAAAACATGATTTACAATTCATAAACATGATTACAACAGGGCTCGTCCTTGGGGATATTACAAAGGCCCAATAAGAGTGTGTTTTAAGAAACCTATGTAAACCGTTGCTTGATGTACTAATAGGAAAAGTGGAGTCATTAAGCAACAATGCATCATTATGTTTGCAAGCTCTTGTAGGCTCCATCAGTTGGAAATTTGTATCAATAGATATTGTTAATGAGGTTTTCTTGAGAGTAACAGGTACATTGGAAGAGAGAGAGAGGTGCATTTTGGAGCATATATTAGCAAAATAGATTTAAAATTGTTCATAATTTATATGGTGGCATGAGACTCTTCCTATGCACATGCCCTCATACATGTGACGAAATCTCTTGAACCAGTATATTATAATATTATATCTGCATCTCTATTTGTAGTACAATCTATTTCAAACAATTATAATATTACATTTTCATCTCTATCCGCAATAGAGTTTATTTCCACACACATGTTTGGAAATGGGAATGTGGTTATATTTATGGGCCACTCGCTTCAACCTTGAGAGATTACTTGTGGATACACCTATTGCTCGGTGTAATTGCTGACATTGTTGGGTGGGTAATATTTTTTGGTCTTTACTTGTGAAAGTAGGTATGATTTCAAGTTGGAGTACAAGGTATGTTTTATTTTCGTCAAGGAAATCTAAAACATTAACAAATTAAGCCTTATAAATAAGAAGTTAGGATGTTAGAAGTCACATGAAATTGGAATCGGAACCAAATTATGTTCCCATTAATATACCCCATATAATAATGACACCCTCAAAGTTGGAAGGCCCAAATAAAACAATCTTATTTGTACATGGATAACAGAAATAAACAAAACAATAAATGCTTCCTTGCATACCTGCTGAGAAGCATCGCTTAGCTCATGTTCTAGATCTTGTAATTTTTATTTTTTTAAAGTAATTTTTTGGTTTTTTCTAAAAATTCATTGTCTTCCTCAACAAAAAGAGGTTTTACTCCTCCCAACCAATTGTGCAAACTGCTAGTAACTAAATGCCAAATGCCTTTGAGTTTTAGGTAGTTAATTTGTTTCATCAAAATTTTGAGTTTTAGGTAGTTAACTTGTTTCATCAAAGAAAAACAAACTTTTAGATTTTTAAATCTTATGGTAGAACCAATATTATTTGTTAAAATATAACATGTAAAAAATATCCATATATAATTCCAAATGATGTTATACATGAAAATTCAAAAAGACTTGTTTATTGACACTTTGAAATTCCAAATGTATAATTCCAAATGACATTACACATAAAAATTATTTGTTTATTGATTGTACTATGAAATTTCATGAGTCTACTCTCTACACACAAAAATTATTTGTTTACTCTGAGATTTCCCGAGTCTGCTCTCCTCACTTTCACATGCTCTTTCCAACTTTCTTTGAGGTAGGGCGAGAGGAGATGTCCTCCCACCATGCATTCACATGCTTTCTCGAGGATATCATATCATCCTTCTTACAAATTGTGACGAGGTATTGTGTCCATGGCAGATGTGGTAGATTTGTCGAGTTGAAGAAATCACCCGCCAAGTACTTTCTATTTGACATCCTCTCCTCGTATATATCCAACACTTCGTTCAACATTCTAATAATGATTTCTGCAACTACTTCATTCATGGTGCCTCCCCACAATGCGGAGAGGAAGATTTCAAAGAAAATGCTATCAGCAATGGGTAAGATTGAGTGTCCTTCCACCTCACACCACTGCTCAACCAGGGCTTGCTCTACCAGCGTGTTTCCCATGAGATCAGTACCTTGCCCCTTGTACTTTTTGGCCAAATACTTGATGATGGCTCTGGACTCTCTTAATCATGACCAAGGAAAAATATATCTCTATGAGATCTCCCTGTGCAGATGAAATACAAAAATAAAAGAAGTGTAAACTTAGATGATGCAGGTGGGTGAGTGGTGAATTACCGAAATAAGGTGAGATCCCCATCTTGGATAGTGTGTACTAACCCAAATGGTTGTAGCACGACAAGAAAACAACAGAAGAAAATGTTTATCGTGAACATAATACTTGATATGTTGCTTAAAATAAAAAATAATACATGAAAATGAGTAAGACCTTTCCTTACATTGAGGTCTAGATATTGGGGTTGCTTCTGAGCAAGAACATTGAGATTGCCGAGGACGGAATCTTATTCAACTTCCTCATCATTCAAACAACAAAGCACCATAGCGGTGGTTGTGGAGAAGTGAAAAGTTGCAGCCAAAATTGAATGAACAACAATATACATAAAATTGCAGCCAAAATTACTATGCATATTTTCAATCTTGACATTGAATATTTATCAATAAGATGTGGTGCTACAACAAACTTCATCTTTAGAGCCCTTAGTTTCATCTCCATCTAGATGATTGAAGGCTAGTACTGACTGAAATCTTACATTTTTTTCATTTTCAGATCTAAAAAGCTCTAGGAAAAAAAGGTCACACATTTATCAAGATCAAAATCAGCTCAAAATGCTTATCAAGAAAAAAATTGCAACCAATTTTGTACATAAAATCATCTCACAAAAAGTTTCTTGTGACTATTGGAATTTGGAATGATAGACGATTTCAGAGTCCCAAACATACTTTTACTCAATCATAACTAAATAACTAACTATTAAAGTACTTCACTAATGTTTTTGGGCAAAGGGAACAAAAAATTAACTTATATGCTTTATGACCTCGTTGCTTGTCCTGCGAGTATACAAGGTAAATATGTATGATATGAAATAGTTGATCAATTTTTTTCCCTGTAGGTCAGTGTGATTAGTACAACTGATATTCTGGAAACCATTCACGGAGCTCGACTAGCAGACATGATCTTCATGGAAAAGAAGAGTAGTGTTATGGAATTTTTTCCAAAAGGCTAGTTAGAATTCGCAAGAAATGGACAAAACGTATTTCAATGGCTTGCAAGTTGGTCAAGAATAAAGCATGAGGGAACATGGCGAGACAATGAGGGACCTGTATGCCCAAACCCTGAGAAAGGAATTTTGCATTGCTTTGATTTTCATAGAGATGGGCAAGTTGGCCACAATGAGACTTATTTGGTAGGTTGGACAGCAGTTGTCCTTCAGAAGTTCCAAAACATGACTACTCATTTGACTATTGATAACTTGGCCAAGGACGTTGTACCTCTTTAGTATCCTTGTGATCATGTTAATGATGTTTGAAAAATTTTCAAATCAAACCTTATTATGCCATCTGCATTTTTGGAGGTAGATGTTTCAGTTACTAGCCGACTTTTAGTTATGGTTTCAAAAGCCATTTTCAAAAAGGCAACCAAACGTTAGCTCAAGGCCTCTTCCATAAAATAAGCCTAAATCTCTCGATTGTATGCAACTACAGATAATCTCTAAAACTCTGAGGTGACTTCTAATGTGAACCACATCACACTCATAGATCCTTGATTTGGGCAACACCTTTCCAATTTGACCGTATTGTAATATTATCCAGCCAAATAATAGATTCATATAAACTGTTAAAACCTGGAGTTTGTCAACATTTTAATTCAACAAAAAAAATTCCTACCCATCCTCTAGCTTAATGGAATGCCAATATAGGTAACAGTGGCCAGAATACCTGCTTTGACAATCGACATCTCCATTACAATAAATCTATTTTGTTCCTATCATAACAAAATCAGATACATGTAGCAATGCCTATGTTATAACATTGAAAGGTCATCCTGGATTACGACATTAAGATGGTGTTTATCTGAGATGAAGTACTTGTACCTTGAGTACCACCATTGGTAGTCTTTGTATCTCTATCTCTCTCTCATCTTTGTTGTACACAAAAGATTTAAATACCGTGAAACTACTCAATATGGAATGAATGGTAAAGAAGAGCAGATGACTGAATCTTTTTATAATGCGTGAAAGGAGATGACGATGGTGATGACGTTCATTGCTAGATGACGATGGCGAGGCAAGTAGCAAGTTCCTTTAATATTATAATCATATCCCTATCTCCCTTTGTTGGTTGAGCGACATCTTGAGTTGTGCATGCGGCATTGCCCTCTCCAAATAGTTGTCGAGTTTAGCAGCACCATCAAGCATTCGTGAAACCATCTTGTTCTCCAACTAAATAGAAATTTATTGAACGTCATGATGGTTCTCCTAACACTCTGAAATTACAGATTTATAGATTTGATGTAAAACCTATCATAATATTAAATGTTTTATAGCTAAATAAGAATTTATTGAACGCCATGATTGTTCTCTTAATGCTCTATGGAGTTACTGATTTGATAATGTAAAACCCATCACAATATTAAATGTTATGTAGCTAAATAATAATTTATTGAACACCATGATATTTCTCCTAATGCTCTATATATTTCGTTGCATAGAAGGTTAGTTGTGAAATGGCAGCTCGACATCCTTGACTCAACAATCTCGATATCAGTGGTTGTCTAACGTTGAATTTCTCGAGGGAGTGATCTGGCTATAATCTGTTGTCTCACATGAAATAGACCGGATATAATCTCAATTCAATGATCTTCTGATTATTGGACGAGCATGAAATCTCATAATTTCTTAGTGTCATGAATTGTCTTTGCTCATTCTAGTCGGTGGTCTCTTTTGAAAAACATTGTAGTCGGTGACCTCATTCAAGTTGGAGTCGGTAGCCTCTTCTGGAAAACGTCTTTATCAATAATTTATCAATGCCTTGAATCATCTTCTCTCCTTTCCATGACCGCTTAATTGAACAATTGCAAGTTGTAGTCAGTGAAGAAAATGAGACGTGGAGATAAAAGATTGGTGGTTGTTGATTAACAGATGGCAAGTTCTAATTGGTTTTAGACAAACGACGAACGTGCACGAGGAACCTCTCCTTATAGAACACCTTCGGTGTAACTAAAATTTTATATAGATTGAATGTAGAAAACATAAACATAATCACAAAATCTTGTTTTTATGGATTGTATACTTCTTGCGATTTCAAATTACTATTTTTTAAAGCAATTTCACACTTGTAATTTTCCATATTTTAAAGCAATTTCATACTTGTAATTTTATATTAGAGATTTAAACTAGCCATTTTAGCTTAGCAATTTCTCACTGGGGATTCCATACTATGTAGACTGACATGGTGGCATGGGGCTAAGATGGATATGAAATTAATAAGGAAATAATACATTATCTTGACATCGAGGAGTTTGAGGGCATCTAATTCATCAACAACAAGAGAAAATACAATATTATTAAGATTGAGAAATGGATCATGGTGGTCATCAAGGGACCACCTCTAAAGGAAATCCATCAATCGGTGAAGATCAATAGATGGCAAGTGGTTATTGTGGGATATTTCAATATGTCACTCCACTAGAACATGAAAGGTGCATTTTTCTATCTATTGACCAAGAAGCTCTCTCAGGTTGTTGCAGCATCAAATATCTTCCTTATAATTCCTATATTTAGAACATTGTAGGGGATTGTTTTGTTATTCAACATAGGGCTAAAAATATATATGATGCAAATGAGTGAGACATTGTAAGTAATTGGAATTTGAGTAACCATCTCCATATTGAATTAACTAGGGAAGAGACCCATTGGGAATCCATTTTGCAATATGTTAATTATTACAAAAGAATAGGATTGTTGTTAACCCTTATATTCATTTTAGATAGAGCATGTTTGGCCTCAGGATTTTCATTCGAAGGATGTTGGTAATGTGAATCCTAAAGATTATTATAGACAGGTTTATAATGGAAACAATGTATCCAACAAGACATTGTCAATGGTCTTCCAAATGTGGATTCTATGTTTTGTAGTGTTTTGACTACCAAAACTTGAACTAGAAAAAAAGAATAACTAAAGATCCTCAATGCCTTATGTCATTCTGTAGAATATGTTTGTAATAGATGG
The DNA here is from genome assembly GCA_009831015.1 of Picea engelmannii. Classification (NCBI taxonomy): domain Eukaryota; kingdom Viridiplantae; phylum Streptophyta; class Pinopsida; order Pinales; family Pinaceae; genus Picea; species Picea engelmannii. Next base: position 29,537 of record ML810689.1, read on the forward strand.
AGGTGGCACACACAAAAGCAAATTACCCTAAGTCGAGTTAAATTATGTAACGTACCCAACCACCCATAGGCTAGCCACGCTACCTCCAAAACTCACTTATGAATCGATTTCGAATTCTGATAATAATTCATTCAAAATGAAGCATGGAAGACTCACATGCATTAATCAAGATCCATTCTACAACATAAAAGAAATAAACAGTGTGCCATGCACAACGAATAACCAACAAGCATGCACACAGAAATACATCTAAGAGATAATTAAATACACAGTGGAAAATACATTGTACAAAAAACATAGAGAGCACTTATCTTTGCAAGTAAACATTCACCAATTGGCTACAGACTAAAGACGTTCCTCCCAACCATAGACATTGTTGTTCGTTTACTCTCAACAACAGGTCACCCTCGAGCCAGGGCTATGAATCCACAAGGACGGGTCCTAGGTTAAATCTAAAACACACAACAGTTGGCTAACTAGCTCTCAGGTTTCCCAACCACGCAACAAATCCTAATTTCCAACTCTCTTTCCCCTTCATCCTGCACAACCCAAATAAATGAACACCTTTCCTTGCATGAAGTCCCTCAGGTTGTTCTATTTATCTAGGACTCCAGGGCTACTGGTCAGGAAATCTCCCTGCTGGAAACTCCAAGGACTCTCAGTTGTGGACTATTCTTTCCGAACTTCCATCAATCTCATGCACTCAGGTATCCATTCCCTCCTGGAATGATCAGTAATTTATTACAACCATCTAGCAATGGCTTTCCTCTTCCAACCATTCATTTCCATGCTCAGACCAAAATCACACGAATTAGCAAGAATGAGGCACCAAAAATGAAAGAGTGAGAAGGGTGTAACAATGAATGAATAAGAACAAGTGAACCCCCAAAACAACCCACAATGGATGTTTATATTATTACATGAAAACAAGAACCACATGGCCTTCCTCCCTAGAAGCTCATGTAACCACTTTTCTCCATAAAATCAATCATGGGTAAATAAAATATAATAAAAAGACTTAGCCCCTTAAGCCCCCTTTCTCGTGGAATCATATCCCCCTATCTCTTTTGTCCTTGTCCATCTTGCAGCCAACAATGTATTTTTTATAAATGAATATAGATGTATTACATTTCCTAGGCATTCTGGCCCCTTTTCAACTTTGTCGACTCACCAAACTAAGTCACAATTATATAATACATTATAGTTCATAGGAATTAAAATCAGGGTGTTGCATCCCCTCCCCTTATTTTGGCAATGTCCTTAGTGCACAACACCATTCCAATGTTATTAACATTACAAATCTAGGCCCTCTGGCCTTAATCCACACAGGAAATCCATCCAACTCTTATATACATAGGCACTCTGGCCTAAAATTAAACATGTATACATAGGCATTCCGAACCAAAACATGTATAATGATATTCATAATTTATATTTCTGGTAGCAGTTCCAACTAGCAAGCTCTTCTTCCCTATCAACCTGCACAACCCAAAGAAATGAACCCCTTTCCCTGCCATGCAGTCCCTCAGGTTGTTCCACTTCTCTCCGGGGATCCAATGCACTCGGATAGGAAGTTTCAGAGTTGTGGCTCTAAGAACTCTAGCTACAACAAGTCCATTGGACTTTCTTCATTTTATGCCTTCATCATTGAGCTTGATTTCTTTTTAGTTATGTTTTTCCCAAGCTTCCATCTTACATAGCCAACATCTCATATGTATTATACACATGCAATCATCATGAGATATCATTATAACAATTTTCAATCATACATGTCAAATCTGTTTTACATAGGAAAATAGGATTTTCCTAGTATGAGCTTCCTACTCATAATTTGTTTGGCTCCTGCAGTTGTAGGCATCAATGTTTATTATGGATTACAACAATGCCATACCCAATACCATTATTCCTACAATTTTCTCAACCTTCAATCAACCAAATCAATTGTTAGCATATCATAACAATTTTTTTAATTTCTCAAATCTGTTTATATACAAGAAATAAAATTCCCAGGCATGAATATTCCCTTTTGATACCTTATCACTCAGAGTTCAAAATATTAGGTAATCTTCGTCGCTCTGACCAAAGGGTATCGAAGAATATTCCCTTTTGATACTGTCGAAACTCTTCTGAACGAGATCTTCCGAAAGAACATGTCAGCAAGATTTGACGGTTGAGAACGATCTCGACTAATCTAACAACTCTCGTTCTTTTGGGATTATACCATTGGGCTTCTCTTCTTCAAACTTCCAACTCCAAGGTATTTATGAACCTTCCTGCTCGAAGGCCTACCGAGAACGCCTTTCTTGGACCTCTAAGATTGAATCTTAACCGTTGGTTTTCAGGTTGAATTAATCTGGGCCGTCAATCCATAAAACTATAGAGTCATCATGAAAATCACAGGAATTCGACTTCCAAAACTGAATTTAACTCTGTAACTATAGACCAACACTATAAATCACTTATTTAACTACTCTAAAGCACTGAAATTTGAAATTTGCTCAGAATTTGGGGATTTAACTTCTGTTCTCTCTGTTTCCCCCCCAAATTCTTCATAGACAAATTTGCAACAACAAATTTAACAAATTCATAAAAGTTTTGGCCCATACCAGTCTGGTGTTGAACCAGAAGCTCTAATACCAATCTGTAACATACCTAGCCACCCACAGGTTGGCCCTCCAAAACTCACTTCTGAACCGATTTCAATTTTTGATAATAATTCATTCGAAATGAAGCATGAAAGACTCACATGCATTAATCAAGATCCATGCTACAACATAAAAGAAATAAACAGTGTGCCATGCACAACAAATAACCAACAAGCATGCACACATATATACATCCAAGAGATAATTAAATACACAACGAAAAATACATTGTACAGAAAAAATAGAGAGCACTTATCTTTGCAAGTAAACATTCACCAACTAGTTGCAGACCAAGGATGTTCCTCCCAACCATAGACATTGTTGTTCATTTACTCTCAACAATAGGTCACCATCGAGCTAGTGATATGAATCCACAAGGACGGGTCCTAGGCCAAATCTAAAGCACACAATAGTTGGCTAACTAGCTCTCAGGTTTCCCAACCACACAACAAATCCTAATTTCCAGCTCAATTTCCCCTTCAACCTGCACAACCCAAAGAAATGAACACCTTTCTCTGCCATGCAATCCCTCAGGTTGTTCCATTTCTCTCTAGGGCTCCTAGGCTACTGGTTAGGAAATTTCCCTACTGGAAACTCCAAGGATTTTTAGTTGTGGATAGTTCTTTCCGAACTGCCATCAATCTCATGCACTCAGGCATCCATTCCCTCCTGGAATGATCAATAATTTTTTACATCCATCTAGCAATGGCTCTCCTCTTCCAACCATTCGTTTCCATGCTCAAAACAAAAGCACATGAGGCACCAAAAATGAAAGAGTGAGAAGGGTGTAACAATGAATGAATAAGAACAAGTGAACCCCCAAAACAACCCACAAGAGATGTTTATATAATTACATGAAAGCAAGAACCACATGGCCTTCCTCCCAAGAAGCTCATGTAAGCTTTTTTCTCCATAAAATCAATTATGGGTAAATAAAATATAATAAAAATACTTATCGCCTTAAGCCCCCTCTCTCGTGGAATCATAGCCCCTATCTCTTTTGTCCTTGTCCATCTTGCAGCCAGCAATGTATTTTTCTATTAATGTATATAGATGTATTACATTTCCTAGGCACTCTAGCCCCTTTTCAACTTTACCGGCTCACCAACCTAAGTCACAATTACATAGTACATTATAGCTCATAGGGATTAAAACTAGGGTGTTACAAATTAGGTTTTCAAATACGATTGTTTGAAATCCTAGGTATTAACAAATGATAATGAATGTGATTTAATTTTGAAGTTGAAGTTACAACGTATATATATATA
>ML810689.1:35294-51129 GCA_009831015.1 Picea engelmannii
GTAATTATACCTCCTAGTCTCCTATATATACCAAGGAGACATTTTCATTTTGAATCATCTTGTACTTGAACATTTTAAGTGGGGTAAAAGGAGGTTGCCCCCTCGAAGAGGCTTATTCTCTGAAATTATCTCAGTTTCAAGGCGTTGAGTACTTTTCCTGAGGTTTTTCCATGCTATATTGATGTTTGGTTCTTAACAAAATCAAGCAAAGGATGTCAGAATACTCAGGAAAAGATTAAGTAAAGTGTTACCATGGAATTATAAAATGACTCAAGTTGTTCAGATAATAAAACAGAAGATCCAGAATCTTCCTAAGCTGCATCTTCTAGATATGACCTTTCAGCTCATCCTAGAAATTGATGCTTCAAATGATACTTGGGCAACAATATTGTTACAGAAAAATGGTCCCAAATTGGAGGAAGTCTGTATATATACTTCTGGATGTTTCAGTGATACTGAGTCAAGATACCCTTCTTCACATAAAGAAATTCTTGTTGTAAAAAATGGCATTAAGAAATTCAGATTGTTTTTGAAACCTGTACATTTTATTGTAAGAACAGATCCGAAGCATATGAAGGGAATGTTGTCTAATCATCGTCTGTTGGAACAGGGAAACAACGGAATTTTGAGATGGAGCTTATGGTTAGACGGATTTGATTTTGAAATCCACTACAAGCCTGGTAAAGATAATTGTGTTGTTGATCTTCTTACCAGAGAAGTCGCTCCATATAAAGAGAAAGACAAAACCATAAAATGGCTTCATCCTCCTTGAGCATAAGGGATGCTCCTCCACCAGGATTCAAGTGGATCCTTGTGTGTACAAACTGTGAATATTGCTACTGTTTTAATTGTTTGAGTTGTATGATTAAATCTAGTCCAGCCTGTATAAAAATACTAAATAATTGGGTACAAGCTTATAATCATGATACCACTTATTACATTTATTTCAGAACAAGTCGTAATATGGCCAGAGGATCAGTCTTTGGAGGACCTATGCAAGGTCAAAAGTATATCTTACTTTATACTCCTTGTATCTCCTATGAGGATTACTGTAAGATCATGTTACTGGTTAAATATGATGGTTCTTGTTGGATCATCTTTGAATGCTCAACATTTAAAGAAACACAGATCTGGTGGTCTGGTTGGCTATACATTTTGTTATGGACTTATTGTCCCAGAGACATTGAATTCTTTAGACAGGGTAAAGAAGCCTTCAAATACTGGTTTCATGCTGAAATAGAAGAAGTTGCACATTATTAAGGATGGTTTGTATTCAATCTATCTTTCAGTGGTAGCGAGTTAAAATTTGAAAGATTTGAGCCACCTCAGCTTCAGGATTACAAAGTTACCAGTGAATACTTTGGAGATTTATGTGTACCAAAAGATGAGCTAATCCCAGCCATGCAAGGATCTCCATTCTATAAATGCTTCAACGGATTACCACCATTCTCCATTGAGCACAGTTCTCCTCCAAGTAGTCATTTCGACTGTAACAGTGATGGATCTTTTGATTCAATTGTTGAATATAATATAATAAATCGTATGGAAGCATGATGGGCCATGAAGTCCCTCTTTTGTAATTATTGATTCCATTCATGTCTAATGGGCCAACAATGGTGTCCCATCAGTTCCGTGGGTTCCTGTAGAACTCCACTTTGTACTCATATATTCGGATTTGCGAATATTTGCTTTCGATCTGTCATTCCGTAAAAGTTGGTATGGGTCCCCATATGGCTGAGCCTCAAAGGGACGAGATAACAACTGTAGTCCACAGCTGCCCCATCCACTTGTAAGGAATCTTACTTTTAACAGGCAGTTGCCAGTTTATGTCTACCGACAACCTGTTAAAAATTGTATAAATAAACCCTCTCCTTTCATTTGAGACATTCAGAGATGGGGAGAGAGTCCTTGAATGAGAAAAGCACAATAGTTCCACTTGCAGACATTAGAAAGGTTGTGCATATAGTTGGCTATGAACTTTTGTTGATAATTTTTAGGGAACTATCCAAGCCTAGAAATAGTTTCTCCAAGTTCAATCATTTCATCTCCAAGTTCTTATGTTGTGTTTTCAGGGGCATAACCAAGATATAGTGTTTCTACTTCATTGAATTAGTAGAGAGGGATGTGAGACTGCCTAGATGTGGTTAAAGGAACAATGGGAATGTATCTAAAAAAATTGGGGTTCAGGATCTTTGGTAGCTCACTTTATCGCCTATGTATCATATCCCATTTGGTGTGAGAAAATAGTGATGAAGAATTGGGTAAGATGCATTATCTTCATGCATCTTTGTATGAAACTCCCCACATATATCCTGATATCCCTATGGATTGAAAATATGTAGTTAACTAGTACACTTTCCCAAGTGGACTTAAGTTGAACAAGGGCGGTTCATTGAATTGTTTTCCTTATTCTATGGGAAGAGTAGGAATATCTATAAGGAGATGATGCAAAACAATTTAAGCCATAAAGATGGATTTGAGGCCTAACCTAGAATCTCGATGTGTTGAAAGTCTACCTCAGTCATTATCTCATTATTGCGCTATGAGATGCTTTCTACAACCCATGTAGGGGAGATGTGTCATGTTTGTAACACTAGCATGGAACATGTCAACACAATATATATAACAAAATTGAACACAATGTCAACTCACAATTTAAAGTCTCTCTCTCTCTCTCTCTCTCTCTCTCTCTCTCTCTCTCATTGTGTGTGTGTGTAGATACACACACACACACACACACACACACATACCAAGTAACAAATTCTTTGGAAAACCCCTAAACACTTCCCCTCATTCTCATGTCGGTACCTAGGGTAAACTTAAATTCTTCAAGTCACAAGGCCAAGTCAACAACAAGGTTCAAAGTCAATACAACAATATACCCACTACGAGCTCAACATGTCACTTACAAGAATAGAACCTGAGTTGGGAGGACAACACTTTATCCCACAACCACTTGGGCTAAACCTAATTGAGATACATACATACATACATATATACATATAGATAAATGTGTGTATGAAGAGAGAGAGAGAGAGAGAGAGAGAGAGAGAGAGAGAGAGAGAGAGAGAGAGAGAGAGAGAGAGAGATGTGTGTGTGGACTCTCTCACACACATATACATTATATAAAATAAATGTAGGAAACATAAACAAATTCACAAAATCTTTTTGTTCAAGGACTAGGGACTGTATATTCCTTGCAATCTCTCTCTCTCTCTCTAGAGAGAGACACCCCCCCCCACCACACACATTATTAACAATTATATAAATTAAATGCATAAAACATAAAAAAAGATCACAAAATCTTTTTGTACATATATTATATCTTCCTTGCAATTCCATTTTAGCGATTTCATACCAATAATTCTATAATATTGATTTTAAATTGGAGATTCAAATTGGCTATTTCAACTTGGCAATTTCCCACAGGTTTCATAGAAGGGTTGACTGCCCCCAATGTGGATAACAATGATTTCCTTTGTGAAGGACAGGTTTGTAATATCTCAAGTACAGACATGGTTGTAGGGGATTGTGCCAAGTCATCAACGATGTTATAGCTATGTATTGCTCTAGCATGTGGGTTATGATTAGTACGTTGTAGGGGTGCTCTTGGTACACATGGGGTGGGATCACCACTAGGACAAGAGATCATCAAAAGGGTACCTGTTGGTAATTGGGGTGCATCCGATGTGGTTGGAGTAGAGTCAGGAGGCATGTCGTATTGACGGTCACGAGTTAGAAGAAGAACATCTTATAACGGCATGAGAATGTTACAGGTTGAAGAAATGTTGGGTTGAGCTTGTATCGAATTAGGGTATTGTACTGTTGGCTGGGTTGGGGGCCTAGTATCTTGCTATGTAGCAACCACGCCTTGGTGAGGGAATGGGTTGTGTAAGATGGTTGGTGGTGGTGGTTGAGGGAAGTTCTACTGAATTTGTGGGGAACCCTGAGGGGCATGGGGCTTTAGGTATTCATAGATTCCTTCATCCATTTGAAGTTTGTGATTTGGGGGAAGTGGTAAGTATAATGTCCATACTCACCGTATAATGCACAGGGGAAGTTGGTTATGAGGTTGTTTATCTTTCCCTGTCGTTGTTGGCTATTGGTGTTGCCAATGTTCTGGTTTTGATTGCTAGCATTAGGATTTCCCCCTACTGGAGGGTTTTGTTGTTGAGGGTTCCCCCCCTATCCCTAGTTGGCAATGGCTTTATTTTTTGCCTTCTTCTTTGAGTTGTTCTACTAGGTGGTAGGGTTGATCATATTCAATTGTTCAAATACTTGAACCTGCTAAATTGGTGAAGGTCGAACAAAGTTGACGCCAACCTATTGTTTCCCTTGTGGTGGAGTAGCATTGGGTGGTGGAGGACCAGGGAAAGGGTAGTATGGGTTGCTTTGTTGTGAAGGCTCGTATGGGTTGTATGATGATGAGGGTCCTCTATTACAAGCTGGGTTGTAATCAGGTCCTTACGTATGTCCAAGAATATGCAGACCTGGTTGGGGTAGAGGATTCATGGGTTGCACTAGGTTGTGCCTCTTGGTTGTTGTTGGAGGAGGAGGGGCAGGGAATGGGTGATTAGGTACATAAGATGCACCCATAGTAGGAGGGTAGCTAGGTGCCCCTCTATAGGGGTTTGTATTTGGATTGGTGTCATACAAAGGCACAGAGTTAACATAAGGATTGAAGTGGGTCATGGACCTAATCAGTTTGTTTGTCGAATGGGGTGTTCCTAGTTTTTCTTGAACAAACGGTAGAGGCCAAGGAGCATTGGGCATAACTGTGTAAAGGTATCCAGACTGGGAATAAATGAAATCAAAGTGTTGGCTTTGGTTATGGCCTCTTCTTTGGTTTGTAGCATGGTGGTGACCACATCTTTTGCGATGAGGGGCAAAAGAGATTTGAGGAACCAATCTATTCGTAGTTCCAGGGTGATTTCGATTTTACACAAGCTTTATCTTCGACATCATTCATGGATATGGTTCATGATATAAGTGGAAGTCATTTCTTGAAAACTCGAGGGGATTTCCAAATTGGTGTCATGGCATAGTGGTAGCTGAAAAAAGGCTAAGAAAGCCTTGGATAATGATGTGAAACCTACTTTCTCATCCACGTACCATTTCACTGAATGACCTGTTAAGGTTCATTGAAATATGCGTAGGCAGATGGAATCATCAGTGATGTTGTTTTATGAGCACCACAAGTGAAATGTCATAACATGGTTGGTCGGGTCTTCGTTTGATTTCCCATCGAATCTAGGAATGTCGGAAGGGAGATTGGTTGACATGTTTGGACAAGCTACATCATGTAAAATGGGGTCAATGGTGAGTTTTGTCAAATTCAAAATATTTAACAAGGCCATATATGGTAGCTTTTATTGTCCTGCCATTGTGGTTGATGGTTGAGAGTCGGTTCCTAAGGAGGAAGAGCTATTAGCTAGGTTGTTGGGGGTAGTCTCATCGAGCAAGGTTGAAGCAAATAAAGATGAACCGATCATATTTGTACTCAAAGATGAGTGGGGAGGTTGAATTGACGAGGCGGTAAATGCAAGAATACCTCCCAACACTGGTGGGAGGCCAAGCAAGCGTCTAAAACCTCAGGGAGATAGTGGGTCCCCTATGGATCTAGCAAAAGTGTGTGTGATTTTGTTAAGTGAAAGGATAACTAACAAGTGTTTTTCAACAAAAGGAAGATGGCCTACTCTAACAAAGAACAAAGCTACACATGGTTAGTGGCAAATTGATACAACACACGTTAATCAACTTTAAAGTAAAATGTTTTTTGGGTACTAGGATGGGATATTTTCCACGTGGGGGAATAAAAAATAAAAAGCACAAGTCCCAAAGACCTAACATCCTTCCTCTCAATGTCATTGAGCCTTCTAATAGCTCTCGACAATGGGGCATGAACCCACCGGAAGAGAGGCTAGTGAAGGTATGAAATATCAGTTATAATGAGGGGTAGAAGGCGCATATCCTGAAAGAATTGGTGATATTTCCCAATAGTCGTTCAAAATTTGACCTAGGCGCAGTTGCAACCCACATATTCCACCTTTGTAGGAAAAATCCTTGTTTTTGGCCACTAGGTTACCTTCTTCAAGTGCAACAAGAGATTCTCGACCTCGAACGACAGTCATGGGTTGGGATACCTCACAAGAGTTGGGTGTCTCAAGAAGGCTTGCGGGAACAATCGGACCTAAGATTCACCCCTTGACAAGTATCTCCTTGCCTTATGGTGTAAGAACACTTAAGTTGAATGGTTTGAAGTTCTCTGAAAAAACAACTACCAAGTTTCTGATGAAAAGTGATAACGAGAGTTTTTTTGGATACCTACCTCTACAATCCTAACTTGAACTAAAATTTGTTTTCTGACCTCACAAGGAAGATTTTAGTGAGGTCTTAGAGTTGTGACATTAGAGTTTTTTTAGGACTGGGGTCATGGACCAATGTTGTTGCTTAAGGGTGTGTTTGAAGGATCTTTGAGAACACTCAAGTCTTTCTAATCCTCCTATATTTCTTGTGGGTGCAAGAAGGAGAGCATACTTTGACAAAAGTGATTTGTGGATGCCTGAATGTGTGTGTGTGTACACGCGCACATGGGTGAAAGTGTCCAAAAATATGGTTATAATTGGATTTGAAACATGTGGACGTCGTGGGGTTCATTACTCTTCCTTTAATTAACCTCTAAATCTGTTTTTGCAATCCTTGTGTAATTGGAAAACTATTCCTAGATAGTAAAATATGTGGACAACTTGTGGTTTGTTCCATCCCTTCACTTCCTAAGTATTCTTTGCAAAAGGTAAGACTTTCCCAGGTTGTACGATGATGTGGACAATTAAGGTCCTTTCAAAGGTTTATCTCCCTAGTGTTTGTATTTGCAATAAATGAACTATGAGGTGTACAAGTGCTTTGGCCTCACCTAGTTATTTGTTTGAATTTGAAAAAAAACTGGAAAAAATCAAAGGAAAGGTATGCACATTTGGGTTGCTTACTTGTCACTTTAATTTACTCTATATGTGTGGAGAAGTATTATTGTAATACCCCAGTTTTGATTCCTTGAATAATAATGTATTTTGTTTATCCATGCAAGGTCAGAGTGCTTGTAAATTTGAAAAGCCGAAGTGCCTTGAAATGTAATACTTTGAATATTAATAATAAAAATGCATCGTTGGCCGCAAGCCGGATAGGGACAAATATAGGGGGCTTGTAGATTTTAACCTTGTACAATATTTACTGCAAACAGATTTTCAGTAAAAGAACAAAAATATACAATGGCAAATACACACATTACATAGAGATTTTTCCCCTGGAAACCCAAACCCTGAAAACCAACATATTCTATATTCATTCAAAGTGATATAGTGTTTACAATACAATATACATATAGGAGCTAGTGACATCCAAAACCCTAACCCAATGACCTAGATTAGTCAACAACCCTAATTCCTTAACCGAAAATAGAAAACCATCGACAAAAAACCACGTGTCGAAAAATTGCCTAACAATGGACACAAAAATCGAGGCAACATGAAAAATGAGGAAAAAATGTGACACGTTTCTCGAGGGAAAAAATTCTCGGGGATGCTGCCCCTAAACCCCCACGCGAGGGGATATCACCCCCTGTACCCCACAAGGAGGGGCCTACCACCCCCCCTCAAACCCCCTTGCGCACCCAACGTAGCATAGACACTACTGCTCGTGAAAAGAATATAACACATACCCAATAGGGATATGAATCCACGAGAGAGGGGGCTAAAGGGGCTAAGTCTTGTATTACATTTTATTCACCCATCTTGGAATTACTTGGGAAAAGTGGTTATGTGCACTTCTTAGGGAAGCCACATGGTGCTTAATTGCATGTAATTATATAAACCCCACTTTTGGGTTGTTTGGGGGTTCCTCATTCATTGTTACTCGCTCATTTGGTTCCTTAATCCTTGTTACTCGTTCCTCATTCATTCTTGTTCACTCTTGTTCCTGGATTGGAAGGAAAATAAATTATGGGAGGAAAAGATCCATTGCTTGTTGGTTGTAAGTAAATATTGATTATTCCAAAAAGGAATGGATGTTTGTTGGATGAGAATGATGCTAGTTGTGAAAGAGCTATCCATGACTGAGAATCCTTGGAGTTTCTAGCATTGCAATTTTTTGACTAGTAGCACCGGAGCACTAGAAAATAAGTGGAACAATCCAAGGGATTACATTGCAGAGAAGAGGGTTCATTTCTTTGGGTTGTGCGGGATGAAGGGGAAGATAGATGGTAAACTAGGATTGTTGTGTGGTTGGGAAAACCTCGAGACCTTGTTAGCTAACTACTTGTGTATTTTAGAGTCGGCCTAGGACCCATCCTTATGGATTCATAACCCTAACTCAGGGGTGATATGCTATTGAGAGCTAGAACAACAATGTCTATGATTGGGTGGAACTTTCGACGCCTGCAACTAGTTGGTGAATGGTTTATCTAAAGGTAAGTGCTCACTGTGTTTTTTGTGTAATTTATATATTCCATTGTGTATTAATTATCTTTGATATGTGTTTATATCATGCATGCTTGTTGTTAATGTTGTGCATGGTCCGTTATTCTTTCTTGTATGGTTTAACATGTTCTTGTTAATTGCATGCAATGGTTTCATGCTTCTTGATTTAAAGATTGGTATTAGAGCAAATATTTGGGTTTGTTGGTGACAAGTACGTCACATATTGGTATTAGAGCAACAATTTTGTGGTTGTTGGTAATGGATACATTAAAAATTGGTATTAGAGCAACAATTTCATGGTTGTTGGTAATGGGTACATTACACTTATAAACCCCATTTGGATTCACCAAGATCACGCGAGAGTGTGTGAGGTGAATAACATACTTTGAGGTAGAAAAGAAAGCTCATAGTCCCAAAAAATTAAAGTGATTGATGAAAATATCTAACTGAGAGTTCATATGCTTAAATAACCATCCATGTGGTAAGAAAAAATGATTTTTGGTTCTTTTTATCCTCCCTAATAATCTAAATTAGCTAATGTATCATGTAATAATGGACTCAAAGCAAGATTCTTAAAAAAAAAAACACCTAAACCCCTAAACCCCTATTGGTGGGTCAGGGTGAAAAACACCCTTGGCTTAGAAGAACACAGGGTTTGTGTGGGTAATTGAAGTGATAGTTGCATTGATGTGTGCAGACCATGCATAGATAGAACATAGTGACAATCGTGAATTGTGCACCTTTGCGTGATTGTCCTTTCGAAAGCCACGTAGAATCTGTCATTGCAGACGTTAAAAAATTTCGGATGAATTTTGGAGCTATGAGGGCCCAAACGCTTGGGTTGGATGCTTAGGTAGTCAGTTTGGTAACCTACAAAATGACAAACATGAGAGAATGGGCTCTTGAAGCCTACAAGGAGAGAAATGAGAGTTAGAACACTAATGGAGTTGCTAATCTATTTTACCACTTGGGTGAGCAAAAAGGGCAATTTAGTGTTAGAGTAGGCTTAACTATCACCACAAAGAATTGTTAGTGTTAGTGGAACACCATAAGGAAGTAATATAAACTAAATGAGGAAATAAAAACACAACATGCAAGAACAAAAAAAAGAAAAAGATGAGATATGTTATACCAATGAATAAGACTCATATTGATAACACCTTAGAGGATTGGGTGAGCAGAAGGGGCTCTCCTTCTCCTCCTTGGGAGGGTCCTTTTGTGTCCCAATAGAACCTTCTCTCTCTCAACGAGTGTACAAGAAGGTGCAAGAAGCTCTTCAAAGGGAAGAGGTCAATGCATTAGCTTAGATGTTATGGATGCGAGGATGAGGCTTTAGGAAATCGTTCTCCAAGCTCATTCATACAACATAACAATACATTTTCTTCTATCTCTTGTAGGCATACCAATGGCCTCCTTTTATAGGATTTTTCCAAGCTCACAAATAACTAGTTCCAAGTGGGAAATGGATTCCACTTGGGTGTGGCTTCCCATGGCACACCATGATAGGGTAAAATAAATAAATCATACCAGTGTGTTCTGGTACTACATAACGCATCGATGCATCTTATTGTTGAGCGCACCGCACTAGGATAACATTTATTTTTTTACCAAACCAAATTTCATTATCACATGTGCTTCTATGCTTCCAACCACTCACACAAGCACCAATGCTCACACTCCTTCTATGGCTGACGCGTTTGCAGTGATCTATAGTGTTTCTTCCTCGGTTATATAGCTTTGTCGGTGGATCCCATTCATTTTATAATTTTGGAAAACAATGAACATTTTCATTTTTTCTCTACGGGGAAACCATGCCTTCTCAGGCGAGAAGAGACTAGGAAAATTGTTTGTTACCTCCTTATTTTCAATTTCATTAGATTAAGATTTAAATTTGGGCTTAAATTTAATCTTTTTTACATTTAAAAAAAAATGTGCATTGAGATTCATGAATTCATTTCACCCTGAGCTTGAGAGTGCATCTCGTGAATTTACAGGAAGCATCGCTCGTTGTGCGTCTTAATGAGATGCCCCATATCCGGTGTGTTATAAAACACAACACACTACTCTGAAAACTACAGTCCAGAAACAGATTGGACGAAACAACTTGCAGAGCCATTTTAGTGGCAGGTCCCAATCTGGAAAATTGGGGTCCAAAAAAAGGTCCAAAATATTCCAGAGGAATTTTGAGGCATTAAATGACATTTTTTGTGTAAAAATATTTAGAAGGAAGATGCCTTATTCTACACATCAAGACCTTTCCAATGGTGCAAGAATTGCCTCAATCAGAGCTCGTATGTGAAAGTTATGCCTCTTGCAAGTTGACCTACCTTATTGACCATCATAGTATGAGTAGATGCCAAGTCAACCCCCATTACTCATAATGTGCGGGGCTGGCCACATGTGGGATTTTAAGAAGAATTTAGAAGGTCCAAATCTTATCACTAATTGACGGTTGAGGAAGTCAAAACCCTAACCCTAGGCGACTATCGAGCTATGTTAAATACATGGCTGCTAGGAGGAGAAGGGGTTCCATTCTTTTGTATTGCACTTGTTCGATAGTTGAGTAGAGCATGCATGGAGTGGTATTTCAAGAGCATAATAGAGGTGATACACGATTCTATAACAATCATTATGACTATACTGTCAAAGGAAACTCCATAGTGAGTGCATATTTCTTTGTACTTCCTTTCCATAGTTGAAGAAAAGAGAGCAGAGCATAGGCCTCACCTTCTAACTGGGTTTTCTCCCGTATTGGGTTTCCTAGAATACATATTGTGTTCAATTGTGTGAATGGCGTGTATATTTTTTCATGTTCTTTCATTTTCATATTAAGTTAATTTCATAAATTCAAGCAAAGCTAATAACGAACTAATCTGGGATCTAAGGAAATAAATTACAAAAAATTAATATTTTAGAATAGTTTAAGATCTGTTGTGACAAATTATTCCAGTGGAATATCCATGACAATTTACATATCGTTCTTTGAAATAAACCCACAGGTGCATTCTAGAGAATCAACCGAATCGGTGCACTGCACCACATATTAAAAATTTAGCCTGGTGGTGCATCTAGTGGGATGCCCCATCACCAGTGCGTTATAAAAAAACAACGCACCACTAAACAAGACGCATTGGTGCTCCTAATAAAATGGAGCGTCGGCATGTCCGATGTGTATTAATGGTGCATCTTTTCTTAGAAGAGGCATCATATCTACAATGAACACTCTGAGGCATTATAGAGAGAAAACTGCATTGGTGCACCTCGCCATACTACACCACGCCACATATTTGGAAAATTAGCATAATGATACATCTGATGAGATGCCCCATGATTAGTGCGCTATAAAGAACAACACGTTGCTAAAAATACACACCGATGGTCCAAGCAACATGGAGCACCGAACTTAGCAGTGTACATTAACAATGCATATTGTTTTAGACGAGGCATCACAAACTGATGTGTTATATGGAATAAACTGCACCGGTGAAGTGCACGACACAATATGCACCACTTATTAAAAAAATTAGCATTAGCAACATGTCTGTAGGGACACACTGCTAAAATATTGGTTTGCATTAATGGTGTGTCTCATCATAGAGGAGGCGCTGTCTTTGCAATAAACCCATCAATGTGTTATAGAGAACCAACCGCACCAGTGCACTGCACATAAAAAAAGTAGCATAACAACGTGTTTCATGAATAAAGAAGCACTATTGCACCAAATAATACAGAGCACCATGCAAATTGTGGTGCTTGTTTTCTGATCGAATGCACTAGTCATGGTGTATATTATCTATTAAATGCGCACCAATTACACCACATTGTTTTTGCAAACATAAATTAATTTCAGTTTTTGATAAATACAAAATGGCTATATATGTGTGTGTTTTAGAATTTCAATTTATTTTATCTATATATTTGTGCCCAAAAAGAATTGCGTGTGAATCAGAGACGACGATGACGATGAGCACAAGAGTAACAACATGTTGACACATACAATTTTGTATGTGAGTGGGAGGCCAAAGAGAGAGAGAGGGAGAGGATCCCTTTCCCTATTAGACCTCAGATTCGTTCCCTTTTGAGAAATGTTGGCCTCCTCAAGTTTTATGAGGAGGCCACATCCCTTAGGGGGAACTGTTCCTTTCTACAATAGTTGATTCTTCATTAGGATCATGCTAGGCAAGCATTCAGGGTTGGTCTCGATATGTGGTATTAGCCCACCGAGGAGGATATTTATTTTATCACCAAGTTGTCTAGGAGGGTGGAGGTCTAGCCCCAGTTCTTTGATCTACCGCCTGACATTGCAGGAGAGATCCAATTGGCATATGTGTAGAGATATGTCAGTCGAGACATTGTTGATGCTATGGACTTCCAAGTTGTTGGTGGTTAATTGCAGATAGATGCATTTGGTGTATAGGAGGTTAGGTGTCTATCCCTTATTGTCACGACACTTACACACTTTACCTCTAAGGGGGAACACATTAGTTGTTCTTTGATGTACTGTGTTAGTTTAGAGGCTCTGATTGATTAGGTGGTCAAAGTTATTTTTGCGATAATTTTTCTTTGCATTGGATCATTGTCGCTCTGTTTTTGATGGGAGGTATTCTTCCTTTTTGCGTTAGATCTATTTACTTTATTTTTTGAGAGGTTTCATTTCACTCGACTGACAATACCATGCTTTCCTCCTGGGCCTATGACTAATGCACATATGTGCACGTGGGAGTAGTTATTTTCCAAGAGGGTCCAGCCAAAGTGGTTGTGTACTTCGATCGATAGGAGACTTATGATTTCTTGGTTGGAGAGGACATTCCTATTCTTGATCTTGTATAGTACCTGTACGCTGGGATGTATTAGAGAGGATGTCTGAACATCGTATTTACTCCAAATGAGTCACCAGATAGTAGAGGCAACATTATAGTTATGTTTTGATAAATCTAGTTGTATATTTTTTGTCTTATTTAATGCACATGTAATTTATTGTAACATTTTGTTTTCAATTATTTGATTTTTTTTAACTATTATTGACCAAACACATCATATTTCTCTATGATCTAGTTAGCTAACCAATTGTTGGGACATATATTTGGCATATTTTATTTTAAATGATTAGGATAAGGCATGCTTCTACTATTCAACTATTTGAATCCTTTCTCGTCATTGTCCCATTTCCTTCTTTTCTCTCCCTATAATGCGACCCATGACTATGTTTCCTTTGCGATGTAAAGAACGAATTTATTGATTGCATCAATTTTTAAGTTTGTTGATGTATACATGAATTCAAAATGATTAGTATGAGATCAAATATATATTATCAACTTTAGTATAAACAGTTGCTCTGTACAAAGTTGCCAAGAGATATGTGTCTTACTCTTTATCACGCGCCTTTTTCTATTCATTTGGAGTAGCTCCCTTTCCCTTTTGTCCTCATTTCGTTGGTCATCCCAAGTCACTACCCCTAGTGTGTCGTCAATTTGCTTAATGTACTCACTAGCATAATAGAACAACCGTATACTATGTACCCCTCCACCATCGAGCTCTCTGGTTTTTCCCTTTGTCGAACAAACCCCTTCAATTTTTTCATGTACCCCTCTATGAAGAACATCCAACGACATGAAAGCACCCCAACTAATTCAACCTCTTCAAGTAAATGAATTAGAAGATAGACTATCTGGTCCACAAAACTAGCGCACAGTTCCACAATCTCATTTATCTCTCAATGCCACCATGGAATGCTATCCATATGAATCTCTTTTGATGTGATCCAACATTCAAATGCAAATAATTTCGATATGGTACGTCGCAGGTCCTGGGGGAAGTCATGGTTCACATAACTATGCATTAGAAAAATATAACGACACTACAAAATAGACACACACACAGTTAATTGCCATAAAACTATGAGTGCATAGTATATTTTAACCTACATTGTAGAAAAATAATCATGTATTAGACATACATACCCTTGTAAGGTTCAGATGGTCATGCGATTTCAACCTTGACAAATGCCCTTCTACAATGAAGCAATAGAGAAAACCCATATAATGAAGGTGCCTTCACACCCAATATACCATCCTTTTCCATATAAAGATCATCTTTCTTCAAAATCCATGGGACATCACCTTCTTTAACATACCAATAGGGACCAACCTCTCCTCTACTTTCTTTTCTTTTCCAATGTCTCTTTTTAGTATTCGAAGAAATAACGTATCTCCTAACAACCAATGTGTTGCCTTTATTTGATGATATGTTTCTCCATAAAGAAGATGAAACATTTTTTAATATATGCATGGGATCTAGTAAGAGGGCAATCTTAATATGCTCCCAATATGGAAGCTCATAAAATATATATTTCCTTTTCATCCCAAAGGACATTTTTTCAACATAGGTGTCAAAAAATCCAGGACCACTGAACACAAGTTCCTCATTTGAATCTAACAATTCGTCCATTTCCTTCTCCTTCTTTGTGTCATATGCCCTAATCCAATATGTCGGTGTGATTATTTCAGGTCTTCAGGTTCTCTCTGGTTTACCATTGAAAGTAGATGCAACTCTTCTATAAGGGTGGTCTTTTGGGAGGAATACCCTCGAGTAATGATGCATTGGCTTTCATAGGTGGTTGAACCACCTAACCTTTATAGAAGGTCCATAACATTTACAACCATGATACCCTTTTGTTACAATACTTGTGAGGTTATTGTATACAGAGCACATTAGTGTCAAAAAGATAGTTGCACCAAATTAAGTATGGAAAATAACATTACAAATATAAACAAATCAATCAACATGCTTACCAGAGAAAACCCTAGTCTTGGATAATCGTGCATGGTGTATGCACATATGTCATACAACGTAAAATACATCTCCATTGGGATGAGTCTTGATATATCATATACATGTATCCCTTCCCATGATTGCTTAAATTCATTGATCAATGGTTGGAGGTAGACATCCATTCTCTTCACTTGTCCTCTACCCGAGACTATAAGAACCAACATAAGATGCTCATTCTTTACGAACAACCATGGGGGGATATTGTTATTGATCACTGTCACTGGCCAAATAGAACAATTAGTGTTTTAGAGGGGATACAAGTTAAGTCCATCCATGTCTATGCTCAATTGTAGGCTCCATACTTCATCCTTGAATTTATCGAGCCATGTATCCTCTATATTTTTCATGGCTATTAAATATGTTAGCATTCACATAACTCCTTACTCACTTCTATGTGTGGGATGCCACCCCTGGAACACGACTAATTGTTTGTAACAAAAGAGCCTTTGAATCCTTGGAATTATAGACATTTACCTCAATCTCTTATGAGGAGGACCATGTACTTTACCCTTGGTTTTTGATTTCTAGTACCT
>ML810689.1:56963-87794 GCA_009831015.1 Picea engelmannii
TCCCAAATAATTGAAGAACTAGTGTTACTGTAGAGGTTTTGAATTGGTGACTCATGACATAGTGGGAATTGAATAAGTGGTTGATTCAACCATGCTTGGTATGCTTCCTCTCCAAGCTATGCTAGTTTAATAACATTCTCTTGATTTGACATCATAGTGGGGTGTAACGGTAGATGGTAGACATGTCGCTCATCGTGAGAATCACGATTGTAAAAACATTGAACATTACATTGATATTATTAGTAACACAATGCACTTAGTATGTTCAAACATTATACCAAACATTTATTAGAAGCATGAAATATTTTCCCAATAACCAACCACTTCATAAAACAAATGCCAAATTAAGCAATACATTTACATTAGTTCCATTGAAAATCCAAAAATACAATCACTCAATCATCTTTTTCTTATGCCCTAAGGGAGAATTTAAATGTAGGCCCAATGTAA
Source organism: Picea engelmannii (assembly GCA_009831015.1). Classification (NCBI taxonomy): domain Eukaryota; kingdom Viridiplantae; phylum Streptophyta; class Pinopsida; order Pinales; family Pinaceae; genus Picea; species Picea engelmannii. Next base: position 57,414 of record ML810689.1, read on the forward strand.
GGCATTTTTTATGAACAATTGGTGGTCTATGAAAGTTATAATTTATTAACAACTCATCACTAGAAGACAAACTATGTATTGCATGCACAACAACAAATTTGGATGCCTTCCTTTTCATAAAGAACTCTTTGTCATTAGAGTGTTCCTCAAAGGAACAATTTGTGCTAAACAATGAGGACCTACAACTATTTATGAACCTTGCAATGTTCCCATGAGTTCGTGGATGATCATTGATATATAACAGGTTTTTCCTGTTAAAGTTTCCAGAAGCATAACCATTCATGCACATACTATACATGGAAATTCTATGTTGTATTTAACATATTCAAGTAATTATGTCGACTATAGTGAGGACCACAAAATGACATAAGTGATATCGATTGTTTGGGAGGAACAAACACATGTGAAAGGATAAACAATGCAAGATTTGCAACATCTATTTTAGACTTGGAAATCGTATAACTATTACCACAAAAAAATAATTTAGTTCCAACATCAGACATAGGCATAGAAGACAGCCAAACACCATACAAAGCACATTTGTAATAGGTTTGATATTTACTTTGTAGATGGATAGGAAGAGTGAAGTCATTGCTACCTTCCAACAATTGAACCGACTTTGGTGTGTACTTGGATATTTTTGCTCTCAACTCATACAACTTTTTAGATCTCCTAGTAGATATTTTTTAGGTAGTATTGATATCATTCTTTGGCTCAATAGAAATCTCCATTGACTTAATAGAAGGAGACAGGTTGGTCAATTTAGGATGAAACTTAGTTGATATGGCTTCCAAGTTTTCAAAAAAGGAGCATATGGAAGTGTTCCTACACATCTTTTCTATATCAATTATTGGATTCTTGACAATAGTGGGAGGTATTAGAGCGTCAACTTTAGGTAGTTGACCGTTAATATAATAGGACAACGTGACATGTCAAAGGTTCTCCTTCAACCCTTTACATTTTGAACAACCACATACTACTGGGGTGTCATAAAAGAGATCCAATTCATGGTGTAATACCATTGACCCAGGCTAGTTGCTGGAAGATGGCATGTTACAATTGGCAGGGTAAAGCAGTTGTCCAGTTTCATCAAACATATGCCTGTGGTTTCTTTCTTTCGATAAGGGTTTGCATCGTTTTTGGACTGGTGAAATATCTTGTGCATTCAAACTCAATCCTGAATCATGATTGCAAAATTCAATGAACAATTATTCAAATGCATATTCATAAATAACATAAATTCAATCAAATAAATGAATTATAAATAAAATATAGACTTACTACAAACAACGGGGGAGAACTTGAAAAACTTGCAATGATATGGAATGAATTGGAATCTAAAGAATTGACCATTTGATATTATAACCTTTTTTTTCCTACAATTGAGCCAAAACCATCATCAATATGTGAACAAATTCTTATTTTATTTTTTGGGAAGCATAGAACAATCTAAATTCAAACAAAATTTTGAACGACTTTTAAAAGCTATAGGTGCACTAAATTATGAGAGGTACTGAAGAGTGACCTCTGTTTTTCCCCTTCAAAGAAAAACCTCCACAAAATTTTAATTGGGGAGGTTTACATTTGTATTTTGTCAATTAATTTTTTTGTTGGTGTGTTTTTATGTAAAAAGTCTATCGGTGCACTTTAAACTATATAGTGCACCAAAAAGTAAGTTACAAAAAAAATCAATGCTCATGTTTATCATCAATGCACCGAAATATACAATAGAAAATGAGGGGTATTTAATTTTTCTAAATGTATGTGTTTATAAATGAAAACCCTAATCCTTATTTCATTCTTTTGCCAAAATTTAGAGGGGAGATTTGTGCAAGAGAGAATTACTAGCAAAAACTTTGGAGTGGGTAGATTTTTTTGAAGAGCCAAATTTGTAAGGGATCACCATAGGTCACATACAAATATGCAGATGAGAAATTTCAGGTATGCTATTTCATTCTATTGATCATTTCAATATTTCCCCTATTTTATTCAAAAAAAAATTCAGTGCATTCTCAACAAACTAAAAGGGTTTGATAGTTACCTTTGGTATTGGAAGTTGTATTTTTCTTATTGTTTCTCTTGGTTTCTTTCTCTATATTTCACAAGGGGATTTTTTTTAAAGAAATATATTTTTTATAGGGTTTCTTTACTTGTAAATGGGGTGTTTGGTATTCATTGCAATGAGACCACTTATTGCATTGGATTCCAAACCCTATCATTGTCAGTTTTCATTGAAAAAAATGCTTTTACAGTTAGCGATATGTAGTGTACAAGAATAGCGTACAAGTGCACGTGTTCCTGTCAACATTATCGTTGAGTTTAAAATATAAATAACATTGTTTTTAATACCAAAAGTGTCATGTTTTAAATTTGTTCACGGGTTTGGCAATGCACAATAAACAATATTGAGGTGTAACATCCCTAGTTCTAATCCACGCGAATTATAATGTAATTGTATAAATGCGAATTAAGCTGGTGAGTCAATGCATTGGGGCGAAGAGCCCGTATTGATTTAATGTGGACGAGGGCCAATTTGCATATTATGAACATTGAAATAATTGATAAAAGTAATAATCGTTGGCTATGATACGAAAGAGATGAAGAATGATGGGGGCTATGATTCCACAAGAGAGAGGGGTCCAAGGGGGAATTATTCATGGGTATTAATCCAACCCACATTCATGAAATTATTATCTTTGTGTATAACCTTCTAATTGTTGATTGAGTGTATGAGAGGCCAATTGTTAAATTCATGTAAGAGGGTGCGTGTGAGTGGTCACATCCCATAGCTATTGGATAGAATGGGATAAGGTACAATCATCCTTGATAAGGGTGTTAGTCAAGCAAGCAAGGAAGAAGAGAAAATTTGTATGCAGAATAGGGATAGTTTTTACATGCAGATTTTGGGTAGCAAAGGAGAAGCAGAGGGCTGAGAAGAGAACAAACCATGGTATACTTGAAGGCAACCATCATTTGGATGTGTTTTTATGTTGAGAAAGAGGCTTGCGTGCTTATAAATCGGGTTGTGAGTCCATGGTGAGATTTTCAGTGGAGAAAATATCTTAGATCCTTGTCAAGGTTGATGTGAGAAAACATGAAACAACTGAGAGTTCTTAGAGTTCCCAGCTGAGTGATTCCTGGCAAACCGAATCCACTAGTGGACCTCATAAATGAATGGTAAATTCCTTGGGTTAATCTTGATAAAGGGATGGCACATCCCTTGGATTGTCCTTGATAAATGAATGATACATTCCTTGGGTAGTGCAGGTTGTGGGGAAAAGAGAGAGTTGGAGGTTTGGAATTGTTGTGAGACTATAACCTAGGTTTGGAGCTGCTCTGTGTGGAGAGTGGATAACTGGTGGGCCAGATCTCCTCGTGGACTCATAGCCTTAGCTCGGGGATGGCTTGTTGATGAGAGAATATGATCAGTAGTGCTTATGGCTGGGAGGTTCATCCTTCGTTTGCATCTAGTTGGTTAATCATTAACATATAAGTGTTTATGTTTTGTTCTTATGTTAAATTCTGTTGTGTAAATAGTTTATATGAATGTTGTGTGTGGTTTTTTTGCTTGAACATTTGTATTCATGTTTAATATATGCTGCTAGATGCATTTAGAATTATGGTATCAATCAAATGGTCAGATTCCTGTGTGATCTGTGGATGGTAAGCTACAAGAATTTAATTAGCACTAAATCTTAATAATTTAATGAGTTTCCACACGTAATGTTGCTCAGTTGGGTGCTGGGTACATTACATTATTGTATCAGAGCTTTTGGTTCAAACACAGGGCTCATATGGGCTCAAACTAGAGTGAATTGTTGAAATTTGTTGTTGCAAATTTTGTCTGTGACCAATTTGGGGAAAAACAAAGAATTTATATAGAAATCCCCAAATATGTGGGCAAAATTCGAGTTTGAATGTCTTTGGATGGTTTAACAAGGTCGGTGGAGTAGAGTGGTGAAGTCACAGATCAAAGTTCAACCTAGAATGGTTGAAATTCAAGTTTTAATGGTCACCTGTAGAGTTACAGGCAGTGTGGTGGATCAACAGTTGAGATCTCTTTTGAACTAGAGATCGACGGTTGGGATTCACTATGATAAATTTAAAAATTTGTAATGTTTGGCTGCTTGAAAGGTTGATCAAATCGACGACCATTATTCATTTCTGGGGATGGGAAATGGATCAGATCGACGATTTGTATTCATTGGAGTTTTGGTTAAATTTTTTCTAAGTGTGAGGTTCGATAATAGAATCCTCTGACGACTAATGGTCATATCAACGAGTTTGGTGAAGTGTTGGGAATTTTCCAAGAGAAATCGCCAATGACCGATGGATGAATCGACCAAATCCGATGAAGTATTTTCAATCGCCGACAAAATTTGTCAATGGTTGATGAGCCGATGGTCGAAGGTCGGCTTAATTTGGCGAAATATTTTGAATCAAGCAAGAGAAGTCGTCGATGGCCGATGCGTTGATGGTTCGACGTCGGCCAAATTTGAGGTGTTCAGGTTGTTCAAGAGAATCAACTGATGATTGATGGGGGAAGGAGGATGATGATGTCATCATCCACGTGTCATGCCACGTCAACAGTTGTCACGTCAACCGAAATAAGTGGTCGATGGTCAAATTAATCAATTTGGGAAAGCGTTTGACAGTCATCGAGGATCGTCGATCACTGATGGGCCGGTGGTTGGGCATTGTTAGATTCAATGGAGAGTTTTTTTCATTTGCCAACAAATATCACCGATGGTTGATTTAAGAGTTGTTTGAAAATTGGGTGTTGAGAAATGGACCGACGATTGACAGTTGGATCGGTAGCTTTGGAAAAATGGTTTGCGTATCCAAAGGATGATACCAATTGTCGATGGACGACAAGGTTAGATCAACGGTTGTTGTGTATCATGATTTGAGATCAACGATTAAGATTTAAAGGACTGTTACAGTAGTAAAACAGTGAATTTTGTGTGAAATTTTCCTATATTTTTCATATTTTTGAAGGTCATTAACTTGCGGGGCATTTTGAGGCCCTAAACGACACTTTTAGCAAGTAAAAACCCACAAGAACATAGTGTAACAAGGTACACTATGTCTTTGTATCTCAAATAAAAGAACTCGAAGAGAGATATCCAACGAGCTAAACGGTTCATGAAATAGAGCTCGTATGAGAAAGTTACAGCCAAAACAGTGGGGGTAAAATTTTGGCACCAATATTACTTCCATAGGGCATAACTCTATGCTCAAAAGTCTGTTTGGGGCATGGGAGTAGTTGATGGAAAGATTATGACCCCTAGAATCTAGCACTGGAGTCCAATTTTGGTTATGGGTACCTAAAAAGATGCAAGAAGAGAAATAAGACACATGTAGCATACATGAGTAAATTGAGTAAAACAACCTAAACTTCTGTGGCCCATAACTTTCAGCTCGAAGCTCGGATTTGAGAAAACAAATAGTCATTGGAAAAGACTTAAGGAGTAGAAGACATTTTTCAACCCAAAATTTTGATTTGGGAAATTCAATTTCTCAGACATTAATAAATAGATTTATGTAGAAAGAGTGGAATTGCAACATGTAATTGTTGTAACTTTTCACTTATAATTCATATTGAGGCACGAGTACAGTTGTTGGGAAGCTGTTTCGGGGAGGAATGCATACATAAAATAAAAATTTGAATTGGTGCAATGTGTCCTTCAAAATTTTATGAAGAAAGAACATGTATTCTATATGATAAAATGTTTTATGCTATGCATATTTCTAACAATAATTATTATATAACATATTTCTTACAAAATTAGAGGTACAGAAAGAAAATTTAGTTCTTATATGAGGAATGGAGTTATGGAAGATGCACAAGGATCTTACAACTATGAAGAAGCCAGAGATCTGAACATGAACATGGGGAATGTTGAGACATAGTCAAATGGAAGAAGAGATAGGAAAGAGCCTGTCACTATGAGAAACTTGCATAGGGAAGTGCAGAGCTACAAAGTTGATAGTGAAAAGATTATGAAGGCTCAGGAAGAGATACTTCAGAGCTTAAACATGTTACATAAGCAAGTTAACAAATATTCTGGCACTAAGCACACAACTAATGTTAAACAAGTATCGATATCTAGGTCCCATAGAAAAATGGATGATCATGGAACTGATAGGCATTCAAGAAGCATGAGCAGGCACCATCATTCTCCAAGTCAATCCACTAGAAGAACTCATGCAAGTTCAGGACTAGGAAGTAGCCCAAGCATGTCTCTTGTTTGGAGGAAAAGAAGAAGGCCCGAGGCAGACATCTTGCAAGGTGAACTTAGGAAAAATCAAGCCACTCACTTTCCATGGTGAACATTGGACAAGAAATAGGCCAGGCTTGTGTAGATGGTCGATGCATCAAATAACTGCAAAGGTAAGTGCAATGAAGGTGTGGAAAGGTTCTCAAGGGTCTAAATAAAAGCAAAGGAATATTAGTATTCAAATGCTATATAGATTCAATGGTTGCAAGGGAAGGTCAATAGATATTTCACATAGGGTGTGAATCCAACAAGTAAAGAATGTCATTGCATGCACAAGAAGCAAGGAGGACACCATAACCTTGAAAATAGAAATATAATAAAGGAAACAAATCTTACTACAAGAGAAGGAGAAAATATATGATGAGATGAGGTGTGACTTATGGTTGGATCAGTCATCTCTATTGGAAAGCATGGGAATGTAGGAAGAAAGAATTGTCAAATATGATCTAGCAATTCTTGTCTAAAATTACACAAGAAAGAAAGATGCCACTATTATCAGAGTGTGCAACAAAAACAAGGTACATGTGCAATGGAAAAGGGTGGCATTTCCATTGGAGCAAGGTGGTCTTGAATGGCAAAAAAAAGTGTTTCACAATGAATCACTCAATGAAGTGAAGAGAGATATTTAATATTGAGAAAATCCATGGGCGAAAAAGAATATTAGAAAGAAGGCATGAAAGAAGTATTTCATAATATTGAAATGCTAGTCATTGATACTGGTATTCCAAAGCCGGTTTGGTCAAGAAAAATGAGAAGTGGTTAATTAGATTGTAGTGTTAATGTTCAACTAGAATAGTGCATGTTACAACACTATGATTATTGAGAATTTAGCCAAAAGATGTTGGGACAAGATTATTTGCTTAAAATTAGTTGCGATATGGCAACGCTAGTGGATCTAGTGGCTGGAAATACAGAATGAAAAAGTGAGGCTTGGTTAGAAAACTTAGAATAGGGGCCAGTGCTATGGTGAAAAATCCCCCTAATCCGGGTCTAGTGACAAGGCATAGCCATGACACCTTAAAAGACAAAATTACTCCTATTCTAACCAAATCCAATAATACCTAACGATAATTAAGGGAAGGGAGAGTGAATCAAAGTATGTACCTTAAGTCCTTTCGTTTGCAGTAGATCCCCTCCTGTCGTTGTTCACTCCTGGATTGTAGGCCTCCTCCTAATGTTGGTCTAAAACAACTTCAAAGAACAAAATATAACAACATATGCATAACTACCAAGGTCATCTAAAGGTCTAGATATTCATGAAAACCATTTATAAATATAAACATAAATACATATAGATATGGGACAAGAAGATTCTCTTTTATTGATAATAAGATGGTAAGTTAAAACCTCAATCTTGTCGATGTCGCTCCACAAACCTTACATGGGTTCCTCTATTTTTACTCCAAGTGCACCATTCCCAATGTGATATCCTCACAACCAACATGCCAATATAGGTAAACCGATGGATTGTATAAGGAGGATGAATGATGAGGAATGTTGAGGATGAAAACTTAGAACGAGATGCAAAGGCTTGGAATGCAATGGAGAAATTTTGGCAGAGTTCACTTGCCTCTTCTTTCATATCTTCAAATGACCCCCATAGGGCCCTTTTATATGGAGAAATGATGGTTATTCAGTTGTCAAAAGGGTTACATGAGGTAAAATGGTTGTGCAACCCAAAATAATCCGTAAACTCTGCTTGAAAGCGCAATTTTTATTTTTATTTTTTGCAACTTTTGTGAGTATATGCGGGCTGTCTATGTATCAGGTAGCGTACATATGGGGGATGCCTATATATCAGGTAGCGTACACCTTGAAAAAATGATTTTTTAAGGAGGAAACTTAACAAAAGGGGTTTGCAAGTGTGTATATGGATGAAACATGGCCAATAATGCCTAATGGTGGTATTTTGGACTATAACATGTGTCCCCTAATGTGTGAGGTCAGAAGATAAATTGATGGCCAAAATACATTACAATTTCTTAGGGAAAGCACTGGATAAAGTGAGCCCATACATGTGTTCGTGAGCGTGTCATCTGCAATAAGATCAATTTCTCCGAGGTGGGCATACCCATGCTCGGGATTAACTAAACATGGTTTCCAATCAAGTACACCGCAGATCCATGTCAGATATATAATAAGCATGGACACATGAAATATATATAGTGGATCCATATCAACAAGGATCGTATCCATGAACAATACATAGTGGAGCTACACCTCAAAATCATCGAAATATATAAAAGTACAAGAACATATACAAATTGATCTTCAGGAAGTATCAATGTCTATAGTTGGAGATGATAGCTTCATAACTCGAGCAATGTCTTCAAGATATTCAACACTCGGGTAGGAGTATAATAAGAGTGTAAAAATCATTATCCTGAGGTATTAGGCAAGCCATCGTGAAAATATTGGAGGATCTCGAACAACATGCACATCATTTCGTTGATTCTGAATGTGGACTTAATAGGACTCTTGGGATGGCCAACTTGCGAAGGGAAATAGACTGACTGCAAAATGGCAGACTCAGGCTGTAAAATTCCCTTGGACAAAAGCACGACATATAAAGTAACTCAAACAACATGTTATTGACATAAGTCTGTGACATAGGATGCATCACAAACTCTCCATATGTTTGGAAGAATAACCAAACAGAGGACGACACAACTCTACGTAACAAGAACAACTTCCCAAGGTCATACTAAATCCCAATGCTTGTAGAAAAAACTAAAGGATTTGCTTTGTCCAAGGGTGACTAGATTACTGCCAGTAAATGTTTCCCTTCCCCTCTTTTTGGAATATTTGATTTTTTTGTCTTTTTCATATATTTAACGAGCTTGAAAAATAATAAAAGAATGCTACATTACAAAGGAGGAAACGAGTGTCATGGGAAGGCAAACTAGTTCCAAGAACATGGAACATACTGATTCTTAGTGAAAGGAGACATGTGTAGGATAGGGACACTCGAGAAAATCCCTCCATGGGTCAGGGTGTCAGATCGAAAAGGAAAAAATGTTGCAAGGCCTGTACCTAAGGAATGCTCTAAAAGTTCATCAATAGAAAAATGGAGTCGACATTAGGCCAAAGACGCAAGAGTGAGACATGCAATGCGATTATGGATTGACACAGAGGAGATTCCTTCAATGTAAAGTTTTACAAGCCCACATGAGGTAAGCTCAATGGTTTTTTACCCTTTTAGAGTCTGGAAATAGTAAAAGAAGAATATGAAGTGTTTTTTTCCTACATTTAGACCCTCAAGCCCGAAAAAGGATAAAACAATGCTTGGGAATACTCTCCTGATGAAATGTATCTCCTGGGGTGCACCTTTTTCATAAGTTGAGTCTCTGAGGTCCAAAAAAGGTTTAAACTTATACCAAGGAGAACTATAGTTCCTTTTTTGTAAGTTAAGTTCCCTAGGCCCGAAAAAGGGATAAACTAATACCTGGGAAAACTCGCCCGATAGGACGTATCCACATAAGTATTCATTTTTCCTAGTTAATCTATTGGATAGAAAAATGGGAAAACCTATACCAAATAGATGTTCTTTCTAGACCAGTTAACGAGTGTGAAATAAACAAGGTCACTCGACGATCTTTTCTTGTTTAGGGAGTCTAAAAAGGGCTTAAAGAAAACTCCAGGGGTTTCCTTTTTTGTAAATAATCTCCAAGGCCCAAAAAAGAGATGAACCAAAACCAGGGAGAATGACACTTTTTCGTAAATTTAGTCCCTCAGGCTTGAAAAGGGATAAACGTGTACATGATAATACTCTTCTAGCAAACCATAGCTCCTAGGGTGTACCTTTTTCATAAATTAGCCACCCGGACTGAAAAAGGGGTGAACTATCGCTAGATAGATGTGCCTTCAAATTTCACTTTGATGAGTGTGAAGGGAAACAAGATCACTCAACGATCTTTTCAATTTTAGGGAGTCTAAAAAGAGATTAAAAGAGACTCTAAGGGGAATCCTTTTTGTATGTAATCTAAGCGAGGTCGAACATGATAAATAATCTCTCGTCGGATGTCACTTTCATGGTTTAAGTGAGCTTGAAAGAAGACAAGCTATGCTCTAGGGGAGTCCCGTGGGAAAGGCCAAGAATGATGACTATGAAGAAGAACGAGGCTTCATTGCAAAGTCATGGCAGGACTAAAAGGACTCCTATTCCTATGAGGTACTTCAACATGGGTGCCAAAAGGAAAACAAGGCTCTAACTAGGTCACTCATGGAAGGAAGGATCTACCACAAAAAGCACGGTGCACTTATCAACAAGGAGGGTTAGTGTCGCAATTCAGTGGGGTCGATCCTAAGGCCAAATGAACTAGGAAACCCATAATGCAAAAATGTAAGTAGGGAAAAATCTAATCTATATGTCAGTTTCGAGGTCAATACCTGTTAGAACAGATTGATACGATGAACAAATGTCAAAGAAAAATGTCTCCAAGATCCTACATATAAGGCCAATAACACTCATCCAGAAGTTAATAAATCCAATATAGATAGAAACTTCAGAAAATAACAGGTGCTACTGAATACAAAACTTGAAAACAACAAACCTGGACTGTACAATATGGTACAAGACACTCACATCTTTACAACTCATGCATGGTAGTAATTCAAGTAGAGCCCGCTGCTAGGCTTTGACCAAGAGTCTCTTTGATAGTCAACCTAGAAAGTCTCTCAAAAGGGAAGAAAACACAAACCACGGTGTAAGTCTCCCCACGATATACAATTCGTAGTCATGCCTTCAAGGATAACCTCATCCAAGGGAAATTCAATATATGAGAAATTAGGCGAATGAGGAGGGTCAACAGTCCCAAAGGGAAAAGAAATCTGACCATATTCCATATGACGATGGAGGTTGTAGCTAGGACCGATAGAGTCTATCAATGAAGAATCACACGTACAAGGGATTGAGGATCTACAAATAGGGAGATTAGACTCGAAAGGAAACTCAAGATCACTAGGACCAAGAGGGGGAAGCAAGGGCTCCCACACCCCAATTGGATAAACCAATGGATCAATTGTTGAGACCAAGGCTCGAGAAGGAAAACATGAGTGAACATGTTCCTGCTCAGGAGCAATTGAACATCGAGGATAAGACTCCACATAATTTATTTGTGGCGGGTCAAAGTCTATATGAACAATAGGAACATATAAAGGGACAAATTGAACTAACGCCGAATTAGGATGGTGATTATTAGATGCTAGCTAGTTTATAGTAACAATGCTTCAATTGCGAGGGAAATGCATCACCCGGAAGAGCATAGACACCACAACGTTTATATCATATACATAATCACGTCGAAGAAGCATATTGAAATCTAATGGGTCTTGCACCACTATAACATCAACAAAGACAATCTTCCAACCTAACGATATAGGAAACATAGGAAGAATCCACAAATATCCACTAGGACGTATGTCAAAAGCCAATAACTCATGCGAAGTAGACACAAGCTCAGGAGAACCCAAAGCTTGCCAAGTTGAAGAGGATAAAATACTTGCAGAGGTTCCTTCATCCACAATACCTCGATAAATGTTTTTTGAATCAACTTCAAGCCTTATTTGAAAGGGTGAAGAAGAAGTAAGGCAGGGCTCAATAAGGTCATTCCAATCAAAGAAAACCATCCTAGGACTTGGAGGGGGTGTGCTCGAAGTGAGCGACATTCCCCCTTGTTCTGAAGGTACTGAACTGAAAATGTTAAGAACATAGTTGGTAGACACATCACTCCCTATCAGAAGAGTGGGATTGGCTGAACATTGCATCAACATGACCACTTTGGTAGACTTGACACTCTCCAAGAGAAGAGTGGGATCAACTGAATATTGCATTGGCATGACCACTTTCTCAACCACTGGCTGAATAGATTGTGAGACAACATGGTCTAAAGGTGCATCACCTCCCAAAAGAGGAGTGGGATCGACCGAAGATTACATTGGCACAACCACTTTCTCAGCCACTGACTGAATAGATTGCAAGACAACATGGTCTGAAGGCACATCAACCCCCAAAAGAGGAGTGGTATTGGCTGAAGATTTCATCGGCATGACCACTTCGTCAACCAAAGGATGAATAAACTACGAGACGCCATGGTCTAAAGGCACATCACTCGCCAAAAGAGGAGTGGGATCGACCGAAGATTTCATCGACATGACCACTTCATCAACCAAAGGCTGAATAGAATGCTAAGAAACCAAAGAAAATTGAGAATCAAAATAGCTTGCAGATAGGGACCATAATATTCATACCTCTAGAATGTCAGGGCACATATGAATAAGGTGATCTCCCTTGCAAATATTATAAGGGAACTTAGACTTACGTCCTATTCGTCTAGGTTTATCAACAAAATCAATGCCCCTAACATGACTACTAGTAGAGGTTGTTGACATATCAATCATATGAATCACATTGGCCACACTCGTGCCCCCAACATGACTTGCAGTCGTTGGTTTCACATCTCCAAAACGACTTGCAGAGGTTGGTGATTGGTCGATAACATGACATAAAGGCTACAAATCTATTGCCAGTATGACTAGTAGTGACTGGATTTTTTCCCCTAGCATGACTGACAACAGTTGGGTGTCGGTCTTCAACATGACTTGCAGAGGTCGATGACCTATCTCCAACATGACTCACAGAGGTTGGTGATTTCATCTTCTTATTCTTCCTCTTTCAATTTCATTTAGACTACCGATTATAGTAGCTAGAATTTCACTAGAGAAGGCAGAAGGAGGAGGAGAAGAATTTGTTGATGAAGGAACATCAACATGATTCCCATGACATAAGGTTCTTAACTGAGAAGCGTCAAAAGAATTCTAGACTTTTGGAATGGTACCCAACCAAATCGGTAGTCCCACATTGAACCCAATAATGTTCAAAATGGCCATCAAAGGGACACCAACATTTCCAAGGAAAGGAAAAGCATAAGAATCCCCTTGTGAAGGAGTTCCTTGGTTGGTATCATCAGGAACTTTGGCCATGGAGATCTTATGCACAGGTTCCTCCTTTGTGGGATCGTTCAAGTCCGTAAAGTTTGATACACTGACTCTGGTGAACCGGTGGTATAAGAACCCACATTTAGGAGGTGTCTCAACACTTTCAAGAGAAAGACCAGGGGTCCTTCTCGACTAGGAGAGCGGTTGGTCAAGCACATTGAATCAATGATCCAAAAGCGTTGAAATTGAAACAACTTAAGGCCAACTACACAAAGCAACACTCCAATAAAAATCCCTAAGAGAAATATTACAAGCAAATAACTTTTCCAAATCTTCAGCCCAAGTGGATGAGGTCCTGAGTCCAAAACAATGACTGACTAAGTTGCTATGACAAACTAGGGAGCACAGATCACACCACTAAGAAGAAAAGACTAAAAATATACAAGCCAAACAAACTACCCGAATGAATGCTTTCGACCCAGGGATATGAAGTCTTGATCGTCCAAAGCATTCACAAAGGCAAACGACTAGCCAGGAGAAGCAGTTAACCAGACCTCTGACACACAGTCCCTTCGGGTGTCACCCAAAGAGTACGAAGTCTATCTTAGGTACCGCGATACACCCCTCGTAGTCACCTATGTGTCAACCTATATAATGGCAACTAGGCCACCAACTTGTAATCAACAACTAGGGGGTATAGTTGACAACTGAGCAAGTGAATGGGCAGGGTAACTAAGCCCGAAGCTCCTCCTAAGGCTTGAAATGCAATAGGGCTAGAATCACTCTTAGAGTACTATGGATGGATCCAAGTGTCTCAGAGGTTTGACACAAGTCGAGCTAGTAATGCTACAGGATTCACCCCTAATAAACACTCTCCCAAACACTTTGTCGGGATCAGGAGTGGATATCTCCATCACCGTCCTCCATGCGGCCTCGTGTTTGACACCTGTGTTAGATGAGCTTCCCAGATTGAGTAATCACAAGGTGGATTTTTCACACCCTTGCATAGACACCTAATTTAAGTTTTGGTTGGTCTTGAAGAGTTTACCACTTCAAACCTAATCCAAGGCCCTAGCCTAAGCTATTGGTGAACCCTAGAAAAAGTATTACTAATATATTTTAGATTAGCGCATTCATTTTAGGGATTTTCTTACTCAAGGAACATAATTGTAACTGATGTTGTTTGATACTCTTGTAAAAGAGAAACTAATTAGAACACTGGCAAAGAATATTTTACACTAATCCTACAAATGAAAAAGAGTTTGAAGCAAAATGCATGAACAATCCTTCAAAAACTTGAAATGCAAACTTTTCTTTTTTCGATTCAAAAATGCACAATGCAACTTTGTTCTCAATGCGAGAAAAGTAAAGGAAGAAGAAAAACAAGTATTCTTCTCCTCTTAAATTATTTTCAATATGAGAAGAAAATAAAAGCCTATACTAAGATCGTTTTCTTTTTCAAATATAAAATGTAAACAATGCAATATAACATGAAAATGCAACTAAGAAGCTTCATTTTTTTTTTTTTTTTTTTTTTTAAAGAAAGCAAGGGAAGGGAAGAAAAACCTTAAAATTAACTACATTTCTTCTTCTTCTTCAGTAGATTTTGAAATGAAAACCTAAAGAGAAAATTAAAAAAACTTTTATTTTCTTTTCAAGGCACACAAAGAGAGAAGGGAAACAAACTAAAAGTTGATTCAGGTCGTAGACCATTGCCAGGAGGCAGGGATTCAAAAGAATCCACGGGAGAACCTAAAGCTTGTAAACAAACCTTCAAACTTTGAGAAAAATAGAGAAACAAATAAAACCATACAAAAGATACTTTCTTGCAACCTTTTAAACAAATCGAGACTCAAAACTTGTCAAGCAACAATCAACAGAGGTCCCTAATACTCAGGAAGACCTGAGAAACCAAAAACATTCCTGTAAAAGGGAAAAAGTTTTGAAAAAACCCCAAATTCTGACAGACATGCGGGCTGTGTTCAGAAATCTTGTGTATGCACGCATGATGTACTGAGGCAACACACATATGTACGCATTCTGAGCAAGTAACATGACACGTACACATATGAAAATCTTCAAAAAGGAAAAGATTCAAACTTGAGACCTAAATCAAAAAACCTAGTAAACACCTAGAGGGTGGCTAGAGACTCAGATAGAATAAAAAAGTACAGATAAAACAAGAAATCAAACCAAATAAATATCTCCTAAATAGACCCTAAGGACACTACCCAGTATGGTCGCCAATTCTGCTATGGGGAAAAATCCCCCTAATTCGGGTCTAGTGACTAAGCAGAGCCATAGCACCTTAAAAGATAGAATTACTCCTATTCTACCCAAATCCAACAAGGCCTAACGATAATTAAGGGAAGGGAGAGTGAATCAAAGTATTTACCTTAAGTCCTTCCATTTGCTGTAGATCCCTTCCTATCGTTGTTCACTCCTGGATTACAGTCCTCTTCCCAATGCAGGCTTAAAACAACTTCAAAAAACAAAATATAATATCATATGCGTAGCTACCAAGGTAATCTAAAGGTCTAGATATTCATGAAAACCATTTATAAATACAAACATAAAGACATATAGATATGGGACAAGAAGATTCTCTTTTATTGATAACACAATGGTAAGTTACAACCTCAATATTTCCGACACTGCTCCACAAACCTTGCCTGGGTTCCTCTATTTTGACTCCAAGTGCACCATTCTCAATGTGAGATCCTCACAACCAACATGCCAATCTAGGGAAATTGATGGATTGTATAAGGAGGATGAATGATGGGGAATGTTGAGGATGAAAACTCAGAACGAGATGCAAAGGCTTGGAATGCGAGGGAGAAATTTTGGCAGAGTTCACTTGCCTCTTCTTTCATATCTTCAAATGACCCCTCTAGGCCCTTTTATATGGATAAATTATGGTTATTCAGTTGTCAGAAGGAATACATGAGGTAAAATGGTTGTGCAACCCAAAATAGCCCATAAACTTTTCCATAAAGCACAAATTTTTTATTTTTATTTTTTACAACTTTTGTGAGTATATGCGGGATGTCTATGTATCAGGTAGCGTATGTACGGGAGATGCCTATATATCAGGTAACATACACCTTGAAAAAATGAGTTTTTAAGAAGGAAACTCAACAAAAGGCGTTTGAAAGTGTGTATATGGATGGGCCATGGCCAATAATGCATAATGGTGGCATTTAGGACTATAATAGCGAGTGGTGCACAATTGTGCAGGATAACAATGCACATGGCAATAGGGTTCTACAAAGATTCCAAGACGACCATCTACAACAATAAAGCTAAATAATTGATTAATATGAAATAGATATGCATTGGAGTGCGTGATAGAATTGATGCATGATACATAGAATAAAGATAGAATGCATGTGCATGAAATAAACATGAAAGATTAAATGCTTGGTGCATATTGATGTGCGTTTGTGGATGTTGACATGCTTGAACAAGCTGGTGGCATTATTATATAATAAGAGTAGTCTGCTGATATATATTGATGGAACATGCTTGAACTATTGATGGATTTTATATCTAGGAAACATGATTATAGCATGGTGATATATATATATATATATAAACTGATGGATTTTGTATCCACGAAACATGATTATAACATGATGACATTGTTACTTATGGTATCCATCCATATGAAGACAAATGAGGATGGAGAAAATGTTGACCAATAAAATTAGTGAAGGGAGCTGACGAGCTTCTACAGATGTAAAAAGATCAGGTAGCATCAAGTAAATTGATAACAACCACACACGTATCCATTTGGGGTTGTTATAATTTATAAATGTTGAAGGGAATGAAGGTAAGAATTCCCTCATTATAATATGAATATTTGAATTGATGAAAATGTGGCAGACCTTGAGTATGTAAATATTATTTGTTGTTTGAATGCATTTATGGGAAATTTAATTGCATATTATGTTATGTTGGTCATGAATTCATAACCGAGTTAAGTCAGGAGAAATTACTCATGTTATAACAATGAATGTCATTGATATGGTCATGTGTGAGGCCATGATGAGTTTGGATATGGAAATGCTATAGTGTTATCCAAGTGCATAATGGTTATTCCCTATGTAACTGAGGTTTGGACTGCAACGTTTTTGCCTACACTAAATAGCACCAAGGGATGATGTTTCTAGTGTTGTGTATGGGTTGAAGAGGAAGGTATCCAAAGGATCAGGCGGGTTGTGGGGAAGAGTTTGGATGGTGTATTGAGGCATGGGCCATACCTTCCAACTCACATGGTGGAATACATGACATGAACATATGGTATTCCAAAATAAATGCAATGATGCATTGTGTAGATGTGGCCAAGATTATTGGCACATTAGTTTTATTTATTGGTAAAGTTTAATTGCATTATGAAGAGCTTGATGTGCTGATAATGCATTTAAAATGAATGATAGTGTCATTCTAGATAATATGATGAATATTATAATTTCATTTTAACGTGAATAATGGTTGGAAATGATTGAATTGTTGGGTAGATACAATTTTGATATCATTTCAAAAAGTGCTAAAAATATGCATGAGTGCTAACAATCTTGTTTGGCTGCAAGAAAATTGAGGAAATTGTAGGAAGAATGGTCCTGGACATGGCAATGATGTATGTGCATAAGAAGACTGATATCTACAGCTGCAAGAACCGAACATAATGAGTATAAATCTCATGCGTGGGGATTTTTATTTTCCTGTATAGCCAAATTTGAGAAAGTAATAATTGAAAATTGTTACGATATACTAACAATTTGTTTGGATGCATGGAATTGAGAAAATTGTAGGGGAAATGGTCTTGGATATGGAAGGGATGTAATCTTGTAAGGAAGACCGATATCTATTGTTGCAAGGGCCAAACAATTATGAGCAAAAAGACTCATGTTTAGGAAATTATGTTTTCCTTTGTAAAATAGATTTGAAATTCTATAATTATATGATGATGTCTCATATTAATTGTATGCATGTAATGTAGATGGGATGATTGCCACATGTTATATATTGGTAGTGGAAGTCTAGCAACAAGTTGGCATTTGTCTGCGTGAGAACACCTTGGCAAATGATGGATCACCTGAGGAACTGTATAACAATGAAAGGGATGCCTGAGCATAGAGGGTGAGTTGCATTGTCGAAGAACCAGGTTGTCAAGCCTGAAGAATGAAATCTAGTGTGAGTTTCACTGTCAAAGAACCGGGTTGTCAGGCCGTTGCACTGTCGAAGAACCCGATTGTTAGGCCTAAAGAGTTAACTCTAGTGTGGGTTGCACTGTCGAAAAACCAGGTTGTCGGGCATGAAGAGTGCACACTTGTGTGAGTCATACTACAACAACAAGTTTGTTGTTGGTTATTTTACTTATATTCTTCCTAGTAGTGAGTCCCTTGAGTTCCCAACAATGAGATTGCTAGTTACATATGCCAAAGAGACATTGATAAACAAATGGTGAAGCCAGAGGGACCGAGGACAGTGAAGATGAAACATTCCTTGCGTCAACCATGACAAACAAATGGTACATTCCTTGGGTTAATTATGATAAATGGATGGCACATCCTTTGAATTATCCCTAATAAACGAATGGTGCATTCCTTGGGTTGGACAGGTCAAGAGGAAGAGAGATGGTGGAAATCAAGATAATTGTAGGAGAATGCTAATGGATTACGTATATGTTTCGGGCCACGATGCCTTTGTATTTATGATTTTTGGGGCCGGATGTTCTTATGTATCTGTGGTATTGGGGCCAAAGTGGCTATGTAATTTGTTTAGGCTGGATTTCCTTTGTGATTTCGGGCCAGAGAGCTTATATGTTGATTATTGGTCACGGAGTTGGAATTGTAAAATGAAAGTTCACATGTAGGGTGTTATGCACTGAGGATAGTGCAAAAATAAGGGGGGCGAGATGTAACATCCCTAGTTCTAATCCCCTTGAATTATAATTTTATTCTATAAATGTGAATTAGGCTGGTTGTAGATTTTAACCTTGTACATTATTTACTGCAAACAAATTTTCAGTAAAAGAACAGAAAAGATACAATGGAAAATACAAACATTACACAAAGATTTTTCCCATGGAAACCCAAACCGGGAAAACCAACATATTCTATATTCATTCATAGTGATACATTGTTTACAATACAATATACATATTGGAGCCAACGACATCCAAAACCCTAACCCAATGATCTGGATTAGTTAACAACTCTAATTCCTTAATAAGAAATAGAAAACCATCGGCAAAAAACCATGTGTCGAAAAACCGCCCAACAATGGACACAAAAATTGAGGCAACACAAAAAATGAGGCACAAATGCGACATGTTTCTCGAGGCAATTTTTTTTTCTAGGGGCTCAAACCCCCTTGGGCGCTTGACGCAACTATTGGCACAGGGGAAGACCCAGGGTTCAACGTTTAACAATACACCGACAAAACCTCGACTACTGGCCCTTTTGACAACACCTGCGAAGTAGGTGAAGTCTCATTCGGTGTAGAAGTAAGGGGGGTTACAGGACACAGGTGTCTGTAACCAAGCTGGGACATAGATCTGTGATAATAACACTTCACAAAATATTCTGTTAACGCTTAGGAAGTGTCATGCATTAGTTTATTAACCTTATTAACATCACATAACATAATCAAAGATAGATCTAGCATAGTAACAAAAAAGATTATGCACCTTAAACACTTAACACTTAACACTGTGAATCAGATCTAGCATTTTAACATAAGCAAAACATTTAAGCAACATATACATATGCATTACACATCCTAATCTAAGAACTAACCAAAACATAACAAAGATAACATTGCACAAAGCAAACCATGAGACTCCAGATATACGTGGTTCACCCTAGGGTGGGGATACGCCCACAAACCGCTTTGCCTCTTTATTATTCACCAAAATCTTACACCTAATCACTCCTGTGCACTAAGCTACAGAGTCGAGATTCACACAAGACTGGAGATCTGCGCACTAAGCACTAGATCCTCCTTCCAAAACTAGGTCAAATGCACATAGTTGAACCCTCCATCACAACATTTAACACCTTCTACATAATCACATTCGAGCACAAAGCCTCAGTGCACACACATTCCTTTGCACAAAGAAACTCGAACTATTTGCACTTCGCTAGATACTTCTACAATACATTCTTCTTTATTTATATTTTACAACCCTTACAATAAGGCCTAATCATGGGAAAACGCCATGGGCCGACATCCCATAAACCTGTTACAAAACCCTAGAGGACCCTTTACTGGGTCCACTTAACCCTCAAAATTGGTGAGATCTGCGATCTGAGCTCCGCCTAGGCGCTCCTTCTTCGACCACCGTGTTGAAGTCCAAAAGTGGGTCAGAGCTGACCAAAGTTTCCCCAAAACTTGGTCAAGGGCCAACAACAATGCAGATTAAATAATATACAATGGAAAATACAAACATTACATAGAGATTTTTCCCTTGGAAACCCAAACCGAGAAAACCAACATATTCTATATTCATTCATAGTGATACATTGTTTATAATACAATATACATATAGGAGCCAGCGACATCCAAAACCCTAACCCAATGACTTGGATTAGTCAACAACCCTAATTCCTTAATAAAAAATAGAAAACCATTGGCAAAAAACCATGTGCCAAAAAATCGCCCAACAATGGACATGGAAATCGAGACAAAAATGCAACACGTTTCTTGAGGCAATTTATTTTTTGACGAGGGGACCTAGCGGCCCCTTCGAAAACCCCCTTGTGCGTCCGACGTAACGTACACACTACTACTTGTGCAAAGAATATAACACATACCCAACACTGGTGAGTCGATGCATTGGGGCAAAGAGCCCATATTGATTTAATGTGGCCGGGGGTCGATTTGCATATTATGAACATTGAAATAATTAACAAAAGTAATGATCACTGGTTTCGATACAAAATATATGAAGAACAATGGGGGGCTATGATTCCACAAGAAAGAGGGGTCCAAGGGGAACTTATTCATGGGTATTAATCCAACCCACATTCCTAAAATTATTATCTTTGTGTATAACCTTCTAATTGTCGATTGAGTGTATGAGAGGCCAATCATTAAAATCATGTAAGAGAGTGGCTGTGAGTGGTCAAATCCCATATTTATTGGAGAGAATGGGCTGAAGTACAATCATACTTGAGAAGAGTGTGAGTCAAGCAAGCAAGGAAGAAGAGGAAATTTGTATGTAGAATAGGAACAATTTTTACATGCAGATTTTTGGCAGCAAAGGAGGAGTAGAGGGTTGGGAAGAGGACCAACCATGGCATACTTGAAGGAAACCATCATTTGGTTGTGTTTTTATGCTGAGAAAGAGGCCCGTGTGCTTATAAATCGGGTTGTGAGCGTGTGGTGTGATTTTCTATGGAGAAAATATCTCAGAGCCTTGTGAAGGATACTGCGAGAAAACATGAAACAACTGAGAGTTCCTAGAGTTCCCAACAAAGTGATTTTTGTCCAACTGAATGCACTAGTGGCCCTGATAAAAGGATGGTACATTCCTTGGGTTAATCCCGATAAACAGATGGCACATCCCTTGGATTATCCATGATAAATGAATGATACATTCCTTGGGTAGTACAGGTTGTGAAGAAAAGAGAGAGCTCGAGGTTTGGAACTATTGTGAGACTAGAACTTGGGTTTGGCACTGCTCTGTGTGGAGAGTGGATAGCTAGTGGGCTGGATCTCCTTGTGGACTGATAGCCTCAGCTTGGGGGTGGCTTACTGATGAGAGAAAATGATCAACAGTGCATATGGCTAGGAGGTTCATCCTTCGTTTCCAGGAAATTGGTTAATCATTAACAAATAAGTTTTTTTGTTCTGTTCTTATGTTAATTTCGTTGTGTAAATAGTTTATATGAATGTTGTGCGTTTGTTGTTGCTTGAACAATTGTATTCATGTTTTACATATGCTGCTAGATGCATTTAGAACTGTGGTATTAGTTAAATGGTTAGATTCATGTGTGATCTACGACTGGTAAGCTACATGAATTTAATTAGCAGTAAATGTTAATAATTTAATGATTTTTCGCACGTAATGTTGCTCAGTTGGGCGCTGGGTATGTTACATGAAGCACTGGTGCTCTTATTACTTTTTAAAGCACTGTGTGAATATAACAATATGTAAATAAAACATTTTTTATTTATTTCATAACATGGTAATTATATACTAGTGCACATACATATGTTTAATCCACAAGTGCATATTATTTTGTTATATGCACCAAAATCTTATTTTGTTAAAAATATTTCAAAATTACTATATCTGATGATTCCTGGTTTTTTATTGATAAAACATGGCCAACAAAAGTTTAAGGAAAACAACTTACTGTGGTGAGTGTGACGATAGCTCATCCCAACAAGAGAATAAGGAAAGTTCTTGAAGTTTTATTAAAAAATTAATATATTTTAATTATTTGTAGGTCTAATTAATGATGTGTATTGGTTAAGGCGTGTCATGTAGAGAAAAAACTTGAAGAAAATCGATAAGATTGTTCGCAATCTAAGTGCAAAATAGCATAAATTTTTTATGGAAATGTTGCAAAGAGAAGAATTAGGTGGATCAAAAGGCAATCAACATGAATTTTTTCTTTGACTTTTTACTAAAAATGAATTTCTTAATGTTAATCACTAACATGTTTTAAAGAATCAGTTTCACTTTTTTAAAATATTGTGCAGGGATTGATAGCGAGGGAACATAATGTTGTCTTAAGAAGATCAAATTTATGAAGGATGTAGATGATGATGACTTGGTCCTTAGTCCATCTAGAGTGGTGCTGGAAGTTAATGAGAGGGGGGATTTTTTTTTACAAAACTACGAGGGATATAGTGGAAAGAACATATAGACATGCTTTCCACTTAAAATACAAAAATCAATCCAATGACTCCAAGAATCAGGTTATATATAAACCACAAGAAGCATTTCCAAAGTAATGGTTGATGAGACCCATGAGACTTGCAATAGAAAAAACTTACAATAATTAAAAAGATTAATTTAAACATTATTATTACTAAACATGTTTTTCTAGAATGTCCCTAAAATTACAATTTTTTTTTGTTTGCTATCTTTACTTTCATGTTGATTTAAAAACTTTTTTATTATGATTTTCATTTTTCCAGGAAGATTATTCAAATTCCAAGGGATAAATGAGGGGAAAACCAATACATGTCGGTAGGGATGTCCAAAAAAGTGTACAAGAAGTTGGTAAAAGAAATGAACATAATTCTATCACGGGAGGAGCTATCCCAACAACAATGTGCATAAAAGGTATGTAATCATTGACTTATTGTTTTATGTACATCAAATTTAATTATTGCATGAAATACTAATTTTCTATTGTTCTGTTGCAGAAAAGAAAAATATATGAAACCCATTTAGCACATAAGACAGGACGATGATGAATAAAATGGTTGATCGCAAAGTTGGTGAGTACTTATGTTTTTAGCCTTACTTAATGTTTCATATTTGTTGTGATCTTCATATTTAAATAATTAATTTATCCATGGATCTCTTCTAATAAGTGCTAACATACAAAGAAGAGCCAACCAAAGAATTGATCAACATTGGGTTAAGTATGGGTTGTGATTATATGTTGAAGTATCAAGGTTTAATTGAACAATTTGTAAGTAGCTATGTTGTTTAATTTTCCTTTATTTATAATTAATGGAACAACAAGAAGTCTTTATATTGATTATATCGACTATGCTTTGTCATCATGGTGTATTAAACATGTGGGAAACAAAGTATGGAGTGCAACCAACAAAAGAGATTTTGAGAGATGACATGCAACATGGCTTCGAAAGAATGTGTATTGTTTATGAAATAATCGATGTTATGGTACACTTCTTTATTTACACAATCATGTATATTCTACTATATAAACGTAGATATACTTATTACACTTTATTTATATGTTTGTAGATGGAACATGAAGAGGTGGAACATAAAAAAGGAGTAGATCAAGAAAACATTAGGTTAAATAACCAAAGTGCAATATTGCCTACAAGTGATGAAGAAATGAGGCATGCACACGACCCTAGCAGTGACAACATTGCAAGTGATGAATTAATATCAATATAATTGAATGTTACTGCAAGTTGTATGTTTTGAAACATTTGTCTGTGAAAATCAAGGATTTTGTTTAATGTATTCGACATATTATCCTAATTACATGAGGACATGTTACCAATAAGTGTAACAATTACATATTGACGTTTTGTTTAATGTATTGGACTTATTGTTCCAATTGGATGCCATTAAGTTATCAATAAGAGTAACAATTGCATAGATGCTGCATTTTGATTATTGTGGATCTTTACGTTGTCCCATTTTGTATGATGACGAGTCTATTATTCATATATAATAAAATGGGTTTATTATTTTATTGCATTGTCAAATGTTGTAAAATGTTGTGTTGTTGATTAATTAATATATGGATAATTTATATTGTTACAAATAATAGAGGTGTATTCCATTGGATGATACATTAATGCAATCGATATATCAAAAAACAATAACAAAACTATTAAATAAATATTATTATAAATTTTTTTTGATTTTGAGATGATCAATTGACAATTTGTAATTTAATAATAATTAATTAGAACTCACTAAATAGTTTGTGCCATAAAATAGACACTGGTGCATTTTTATGAGTCATACACACAGGTACCTATTAATTACATTGCAACACCAGTGCTAAAAATTGTAAAAAAGCATTGTTACTTTAAATGACAATGTTATCATTTCAAAATATTATGGTGTGCATGATTACAATACACATCGATGCTTGGTAACAAAGAATGGCGCTAGCATCTAACCTCAAATGTTTGAAATTTCACTTCCCTCCGGTGCACACAGTAACATAAGGACACGCGTGTACAAATTATACGAGCATTGGTGTTCCATAAAACAAAAAAGAGTGACCCAATGCGTAATATTTATACGAGCACCAGTGCGGCTATAACAAAAAAGACGGAATGAGTGCATAATGATTATAAAAGCATTGATGCTTTTAGGTTTATGTACACATTGGTGCATGTTACGTAAACATGCACTGGTGCGTGTTACCAATATGAGCACCGAAAAACAAAACCTTCTCTAAAATTTCCTCCAGCCCTATTTTTTTAGTTACAGGGAACATCTGTTAAAACCTCTATTATAAATAGCGGAGTTTATTTTGAAAATTATTCCCAATCTTGTAACATTAAAAATCTTCACAAAAACATCTGTTACAAGGTGTTTTTCTTGTTGTGGGAGTTGGAGCAAAAACCAGGGTTTGAAGAGTTGAGGAATTTTGCATCCTCGATGGTTTCAGTAGGTTCCTTTGGACAAGATCAAGCAACTGCTATGGAAGAAGTCATCATTCAACAATACTCTAAGCATGCAAGGAGCATAGAACCTTCTATTCTATCTTTACTTGTAGGAAAAAAGAAGAATCCCCATTACAAATATGGTAGCAAAAATGTTTAAATTTGTTGATTTTTTAAAGATGTATTATTGCCTGGTCAATGTGTAAGGCTTTGCACAAGCCAAATAGACAATAGTAACACTAGATTGAAAATGGGGTAGATAGGTAACAATTATCATCATCCTTTGAACTTTTTGGATAGTTTTGTCATCCTTTTGTTTGTATTAAAAAGCTAGATGTATGGTGATAGCTCCCCCCTTTTCATTTAATACAAAAAAGCAATTGTTTTTGTAAAAAAAAAAAAAACACTTGGCTATACATAGTGTCAACAAATCATAAAGAACGTGACTAATTTTTGAATTGAATTTTTATAGTGCATTTATATTTATAAACATACGGTAGTACAATGTTTACATGGTACAAACAATAAAATGAATCTCTCTCTCCCTCTCTCCCTTCACACACACACACAATGTTGAAAAGTACACAACCTAGGTGGAAGACTATTATGGGTTATTATTCAAATGTCGGACTCACTACATTTTATCATGTACAATTTTTAACAAGTGTGTTGATGATTTTGCTGCATGGGTGAGAAAAATCTCCTTTGTTAATCTAGGCTATGAGATAAACACCAAACAATGATTAGTTGTGAGACAAGCACAAGAGTATTATTGCAACAAACAAACAAAGAAGCATGCATAAATTTAAACTACAAGTATACCATTTAAACATAAAAGATGGAGGGAAACAATAATACTCATATATTAGTCCAATGGAAAGACATGAACATGAATAACAACATTTGGGGAGAATGGTTGGATGCAAATGAGCTCCAACACTCTCCTTGGGATGGGTCATTTATCTTCTTGAAAGCCCTCTCTAACAATGGTGAATGAAGAAGTGTTTGTTCTTTAATTAAGAGAACAAAAACAAGCACGAAGGTGATGAATAATAGAGATGAGAGAGTGAGATATATGGTTTCCAATCTCATTCCTACAACATAACATTGCAATTCTTCTCTATTTTCAAATATTGCCACATGGCTTTCATTTATAGAGAAATCATGAACTCTTTGAAGAACTAGTTCCAATGTGAAAGCTCTTCTTTCAAAATGGAGATCCTAATGCTTGAAAGGGACTTTGGAAGGCCAAATTACTCCTCATAAATGGGATGGGATATCTAATTTCTCATGTACATCAATGCAGATCTATCTGAGCTAAGATTTCCTCCTTAAACGGGCTGAAGAGGACAAGTTCACTTGTATTGGTATACTTGCATGACCTTTGAAGGATATGCTACACAAATTGCGCAAGTGTTAGTGAAGGGAGGTTGCACAAGTGTATGAAAACCCACTTTGTAATGTTTCTTCTCTTTCTCATTAAGGCGATGTAAAGTAGCCATGAGGTAGCCTTATTATGTTTTATTTTTTCTAATTGATGATGTTTTTCAACAATTTCCTACATGCCTATTGTGAGTGAAATTGAGATGATAACAATTTCACTTGATGTGTGAGGTTAGAAGCTACCGTATAGCCAAAATACATCATTGTTTTATGTCCCACATGTTTGTAACTTGTAAATACTATTGTGTGTGTGTGTGTGTGTGTGTGTGTGTGTGTGTGTGTGTGAGAGAGAGAGAGAGAGAGAGAGAGAGAGAGATTTGACCAAGAAAAAAACACTTCTCGTGGAAAAGTGATGAATCCTACTTGAAAATAACTAAACATACCTATGTAAATGATCACCTATAAAAATGAGGTGGGCATTCCCATGCTCGTGAATTTATCAAAATACATTACAATAGTAGACATGTGTGTTTAGGGCTCATGTCTAAACATTATGGTCCATATGTATGGTGAGAATAGTGATTAATGTTGTAACTGTTAAATCCATGATGTGGAAAAATCCTTCTCAAGTGAATCATAACCCTAACGCGTCAGGTTTCCAATAACATAGGCTTGTAGTAAAAAATTATTTCAAAGCTGAATCTTGAAACTCTTTTGGAGTAAGGACAAATTGGTTGCTGAATTGTTGTGTATTTTTTCATAATCATGGATTATTCTACAACAGATTAAATGTCACATGCATCTAGTAAGAATTTCAATACTGTTAAGTTATCTTATACGGTTGAATGAATTGCTAGTTATTATCAATAAACGATTATTTTATTTCTTAGTCATTTCCATTTCTTTGTTATATGGAATGTCGTTAGAAGGAATTTTGGGTATTTTATTAGCATATATTTTCATCTCTTCCAACGTTATAATATGTATGTTTCTTGAAGATCATCATGCAGTAACTAGTTCTTAGATGGACTATTTCCAAGGGAATTAAAAGATACTAGGTATTTCCATTGACCGTTCCCATGGGTAACCCTTTAGAACAAACTTCTTCAAATACTTTACCCTGATTTATTTTTTGATTTAATTCCTATAAAACTAGAAAAACATAAAATAACGAAAGAACTCTTGGAAAGAAATTTTTAATCCCATTGAACGGTTATTGGACCATTAATCCAAATGAGTATTCCACACTAAATAGGGAGGAGTCTAATTGGGCCTCATCCTTGGGTCTAATCGTTAGTGTTCAGTATTGGGAATGCATCCCCCTCAACAAAATTGGCACTAGAAGGAGAGCCTTTGTATGACAAGTCACATAAACAACCCACATTTAGAAATTTGTAATCCCGGAGGTCAAAATTTGAAAAATATTACGCCTCAAGACATGGGAAATGTTGGACCAGATACTAATTTGATCCCATATGTAGTATCAAATGAGGCGGTAAAATCTTTTAGATGTATTACCTAAGCTTATTATAGACAAATTGGCGTGTTTCTTGTAGCTCCTTTGTTCCCTCATTGAAGAAACACTACTGGCACAATAGTTTCTCTTCCAAGAGGTGTGAATGACTCTTCATATTCACCTATGACTCTTAATATTTCTCCTAAATAATATTTACAATAATATTTACAAAATAACCCAATCCCTAAGGATTAGGTGTCTAACATTCCCTTCCTTAATCTGAAGGGGTGTTTGTGAGTCCAAGCATCATTCTGAACTTTTCAAATTTTTCTCTTCCAAGCGCTTTGGTGAAGATGTCCACAATTTGCTCATTTGTGGAACAATGTCTCAAGTGAATAGTTTTGGCCTCTTCATGATATTGAATTAGATGGTACGTTGTGTTGATGTGCTTGGTTCAGTCATGGAATCTAGGATTCTTGGCCAACTTGATTACATAAGTATTGTCAACCAGAAAAGGAGTATGTTTCTCCTATTTCTCTTGTAAATATTCAAGCATTTTCACGAGCCATACAATCTCCTTTGTTGCTTCTACCACTGCCACATACTCTTCCTCTATTGTGGAATCTACTAGAACTTACTGTTTGTGTGATCTCTAGGAGATAGGTGTTGATCCAAGATTCATGAGATAGCCTGAAGTTGACACTCCATCTTCTTTAGCCCCAACAAAGTATGAATTAGAATATCCAATCAGGTTGAATTCATCCACCTTAGAATACTTGAGTCCAAAAGTGATTGAGTTCCCTTCAAGTATTTTAGAACTCTTTTTGCAGCAAACCAAATGTCCTTCACAAGGTTTTTGCATGAACCTAGAAAGAATCCCAACAATGAATGAAATATCTAGTATGGTGGTTGTAAGTTAGATAAGACTTTCCACAAGCTGTATGTACTTGGTTGCATACTCAAATTCATTCCCTTATTTTGAGGTGACCTTTAGATTCCGTTTCATTAGAGTAGAGAAAGGGTTACACTTAGCCATGCTAAACTTGTTCAACAATTCTCCAATATACTTATTTTGGGAGATGAATATGTACTTTGTATTTTGAGTCACTTCCATGCCCAAGTAGTAGTGGATATGTTCTAAATCTGTCATCTCAAAGCCTTTCTTCAACTCTTTCTTTATGGATGCAATATAGCTTTCATTGTTCCCTGTTATCAACAAATCATCTACATACACTACAAGATATACCACATATTTTCAAACTTTCTTGACAAACAGAGTTGCATCATCACTATTAAAGTGATTGAAATTCAATTTCAAAAGATGCTCAGTTAACCTTTCATACGAGGCTCTCAGTGCTTGTTTGAGGCCATATAAGGATTTAATGGGTTTACATGCTTTTTGTTATTTTCCCTTCACAACAAAACCTTCTAGTTGAGACATGAAGACATTCTCTTTCAAGTCTCAACTCAAGATAGCAATCTTCACATCCATTTGATGAACTTTCCATCCATTCTATGTTTCCAACGCAATTAAAGTACATATGGTATCCCATTTTTCTACGGGGGAAAAATTCTCCTCATAATCGGTTCCTTCTTTCTATGAAAATCCTTTTGCTACGATCCTCACTTTGTGTTGTTCAAGTGAACCGTTTGATTTGAACTTGTTCGTGAAGATTGAATTGCAGCCAATTGGTTTGGTTCCAAATGGAGGGTCCACCAACTTCCATGTCCCATTCTTGATGAGAACATCATACTCCTTATGCATGGATTATTTCCTCTCATCATGAGAAGTAGCTTCTTTAAAGGAAATTGGTTCAAAGTTAGTAGAAAATTTCAATTCACAATCTTATGAAATAGCCATATCATCTACATCACCTGAATTTGAATTATCCACATCACCTCCATCTTGTCTTATGGAACTTCTAGTTCCCGTCTTTCCAACCTCATGAGGATGAACACTTTCAAGTGTCTTTA
>ML810689.1:87844-106643 GCA_009831015.1 Picea engelmannii
GAGAGAGATTTGACCAAGAAAAAAACACTTCTCGTGGAAAAGTGATGAATCCTACCTGAAAATAACTAAACATACCGCATTCCCATGCTCATGAATTTATCAAAATACATTACAATAGTAGACATGTGTGTTTAGGGCTCATGTCTAAACATTATGGTCCATATGTATGGTGAGAATAGTGATTAATGTTGTAAGTGTTAAATCCAAGATGTGGAAAAATCCTTTTCAAGTGAATCATAACCCTAACACGTCAGGTTTCCAACAACATAGGCTTGTAGTAAAGAATTATTTCAAACCTGAATCTTGAAACTCTTTTGGAGTAAGGACAAATTGGTTGCTGAATTGTTGTGTATTTGTTCATAATCATGGATTATTCTACAACAGATTAAATGTCACATGCATCTAGTAAGAATTTCAATACTATTAAGTTATCTTATACGGTTGAATGAATTGCTAGTTATTATCAATAAACGATTATTTTATTTCTTAGTCATTTCCATTTCTTTGTTATATGGAATGTCGTTAGAAGGAATTTTGGGTATTTTATTAACATATTTTTTCATCTCTTCCAACGTTATAATATGTATGTTTCTTGAAGATCATCATGCAGTAACTAGTTCTTAGATGAACTATTTCCAAGGGAATTAAAAGATACTAGGTATTTCCATTGACCGTTCCCATATGTTACCCTTTAGAACAAACTTCTTCAAATACTTTACCCTGATTTATTTTTTGATTTAATTCCTATAAAACTAGAAAAATATAAAATAACGAAATAACTCTTGGAAAGAACTTTTTAAGCCCATTGAACGGTCATTGGACCATTAATCCAAATGAGTATTCCACACTAAATAGGGAGGAGTATAATTGGGCCTCATCCTTGGGTCTAATCGTTAGTGTCCAGTATTGGGAATCCATCCCCCTCAACAAAATTGGCACTAGAAGGAGAGCCTCTGTATGACAAGTCACATAAACAACCCACATTTAGAAATTTGTAATCCCGGAGGTCAAAATTTGAAAAATATTACACCTCAAGACATGGGAAATGTTGGACCAGATACTAATTTGATCCCATATGTAGTATCAAATGAGGTGGTAAAATCTTTTAGATGTATTACCTGAGCTTATTATAGACAAATTGGCATGTTTCTTGTAGCTCCTTTGTTCCCTCATCGAAGAAACACTACTGGCACAATAGTTCTCTTCCAAGAGGTGTGAATGACTCTTCATATTCACCTATGACTCTTAATATTTCTCCTAAATATTATTTACAAAATAACCCAATCCCTAAGGATTAGGCGTCTAACATTCCCTTCCTTAATCTGAAGGGGTGTTTGTGAGTCCAAGCATCATTCTGAACTTTTCAAAATTTTCTCTTCCAAGCGCTTTGGTGAAGATGTCCACAATTTGCTCATTTGTGGAACAATGTCTCAAGTGAATAGTTTTGGCCTCTTCATGATATTGAATTAGATGGTACTTTGTGTTGATGTGCTTGGTTCGGTCATGGAATCTAGGATTCTTGGCCAACTTGATTACATAAGTATTGTCAACCAGGAAAGGAGTATGTTTCTCCTATTTCTCTTGTAAATATTCAAGCATTTTCACGAGCCATACAATCTCCTTTGTTGCTTCTACCACTGCCACATACTCTTCCTCTATTGTGGAATCTGCTAGAACTTACTGTTTGTGTGATCTCTAGGAGATAGGTGTTGATCGAAGATTCATGAGATAGCCTGAAGTTGACACTCCATCTTCTTTAGCCCCAACAAAGTATGAATTAGAATATCCAATCAGGTTGAAGTCATCCACCTTAGAATACTTGAGTCTAAAAGTGATTGAGTTCCCTTCAAGTATTTTAGAACTCTTTTTGCAACAAACCAAATGTCCTTCACAAAGGTTTTTCATGAACCTAGAAAGAATCCCAACAATGAATGAAATATCTAGTATGGTGGTTGTAAGTTAGATAAGACTTCCCACAAGCTGTATGTACTTGGTTGCATACTCAAATTCATTCCCTTATTTTGAGGTGAGCTTTAGATTCTGTTTCATTAGAGTAGAGAAAGGGTTACACTTATCCATGCTAAACTTGTTCAACAATTCTCCAATATACTTATTTTGGGAGATGAATATGTACTTTGTATTTTGAGTCACTTCCATGCCCAAGTAGTAGTGGATATGTTCTAAATCTATCATCTCAAAGCCTTTCTTCAACTCTTTCTTTATGGATGCAATATAGCTTTCATTGTTCCCTATTATCAACAAATCATCTACATACACTACAAGATATACCACACATTTTCAAACTTTCTTGACAAACAGAGTTGCATCATCACTATTAAAGTGATTGAAATTCAATTTCAAAAGATGCTCAGTTAACCTTTCATATGAGGCTCTCAGTGCTTGTTTGAGGCCATATAAGGATTTAATGGGTTTACATGCTTTTTGTTATTTTCCCTTCACAAAAAAACCTTCTAGTTGAGACATGCAGACATTCTCTTTCAAGTCTCAACTCAAGAAAGCAATCTTCACATCCATTTGATGAACTTTCCATCCATTCTATGTTTCCAACGCAATTAAAGTACATATGGTATCCCATTTTTCTGCGGGGGAAAAATTCTCCTCATAATCAGTTCCTTCTTTCTATGAAAATCCTTTTGCTACGATCCTCACTTTGTGTTGTTCAAGTGAACCATTTGATTTGAACTTGTTTGTGAAGATTGAATTGCAACCAATTGGGTTGGTTCCAAATGGAGGGTCCACCAACTTCCATGTCCCATTCTTGATGAGAACATCATACTCCTTATGCATGGATTATTTCCTCTCATCATGAGAAGTAGCTTCTTTAAAGGAATTTGGTTCAAAGTTAGTAGAAACTTTCAATTCACAATCTTATGAAATAGCCATATCATCTACATCACCTGAATTTGAATTATCCACATCACCTCCATCTTGTCTTATGGAACTTCTAGTTCCCGTCTTTCCAACCTCATGAGGATGAACACTTTCAAGTGTCTTTATCAACCACTTTGTTGGACATTTCTAAGTTGGTCCACGTTGCTCAGTTGATTGAGATGTTGCTGAATTCTCATCAAGGGTTAGTCTTTCAATCCTCTCAATCACATCATCCAAATGAACTTCATGTTCTGATGAAGTGACTGGAACTTCTTCATGAGGGGGAGATGGTGCTTCAAAAGGAGATTCCAAAGATGTATCCAAGATGGGGTCCCCCCATTCAATATGTGTAATCTCATAATCAAATTCATGATATGTCTTTACGCGAGTGAATTTATCCAAATGATCAAGCTACTGCTCAACAATTCTTTCATTCTTGGAGGATTCAAGAAAAATTACATCTCTGGAAAGAATGAATTTCTTGTTTACCTCATCGTGAGGAAAATATGCCTTGGTGGTATTTGAGTACACCAAGAAAATGCCCTTCCGACTCCTTGCATCAAGATTGTTTCTTTTCTCTTTAGGAATTAATGCATAGTAGGTGGAACCAAATACCCTGAGATGCCTCACTGAAGAAATGTGACCATACCACATTTTCCAAGGAGTCTTATTTCCAAGAGCATGAAATGGACACCCGTTTTTGACATAACCTGCACATAGAATTGCATCAGCCCAAAACATCAATTTCACATTTTTGAAAAACATCATGGAACAAAGCATTTTTAAGAGAGTCCCATTCATTCTTTCATCTACACCATTATGTTAAGGATTGTATGGAACGATGGTTTGATGCTTGACCCAATGTTGGCAAAGATAGTTTTCAAAATCATTAGATGTATATTCTCTTCCATTATTAGTACGACGAGATCCAATATGGGATTGAACTTCATTTTGGATCCATACATGAAATTTTTTATAAGTTTCAAAAGATTGTGATTTATCTTTCAACAAGTACACCCAACACATCTTAGTGCAATCATCAATAAAAGTCATGATAAATCTATTTCCATTAGTAGATGGAACATGAATGGTGCCACACAAATAAGAATGCATCAATCCAAATTTTTTATATGCTCTGGAAGTAGAATCATGAAATGGTTGTTTGCTATGTTTTCCAAGGATACAAGCATCACATTGCTTCAAATTCCCAGGAATAATAGGTAAACTAGAAACACCTTTCTTTTTCAACAAATGAAGGTTGTAATAATTAATGTGTCCAAATCTAGCATGCCATAAGAGACTAGATGACAATGTACCTTCATCGTTGTGAGAGAGGTATGAAAAATTATGTGCATGAGCATATTCCCCTTTAAACTTCAACAATCTTCCATCCTACATTCTTGTCATAGCGACCATGTTGTTGGAAGCCTTGCTTATTTCAACTTTGCCATTGAAGATATGAATAGAGTGGCCTTATTGTTGAATGCGCATAAGAGACAACAAGTTACTTTGTAGCTTAGGAATATAGAGCACATCATGTAGAAGAAAATTTGGGTTTCCAGGTAATTTAAGCATGATGGTGCCAATTTTCGAAGGTTTGAGACTTTATTTATTTGCAAAATAGACTATAACATCTACATTGTCATTGAAATCTACAAAGAATTCTCTCTGGAAGGTCATGTTGCATGTTGCACCAGTGTCAAGCAACCATGCATCTTTGTAGCATCCCATCTTAGCTAGTATAGTTTTGTGACACCTGAAGAGGATGATTTCTGATGGATTATGTATGCCAGACTTATATGTTATGGACCTGGTTGGGTCACTTGACTTGTGAACACACACACACACATGCACAAATTATATACATGATTGCATCTCTGCTTATGTGTGCTTATATGTTTGATTATGTGTCAAATCAATTTTGATTAAGAACATGTTATATGTATGTTTCTTTTTTATAGTCGGTTAGTGACATGGATTCATATATATGATTGTGACATGGATTTGAATATATTATTATGACATGGATGATCATTGTTGTGTGGAACACATAATTGATTATGATCTAGTTGATAATACATGATTATATATGCTTAACCTTCTAATGAATATGATTTGGTAGAGAACTAAGTTACTTGCCGACAAGGATGCTCACATAAAAAATGACCGTGGAGGTCTTGTACACATTTAGGTAAAATGTGATTAAGTTAATTCGTTATAAATTTTAAATTGATTATCTTAATGTATGTAATTATGATGTGTGCAGGTCTAGGGAAACAAGACCTTGCCAACATGACCATCTAATGTGATCCAGGTGGATATCGGTGGCCACCCACCTTTTCCAATTGGCTCAAAAAAGTTTTTTGGCAATTTTGGTAATTTACTATTTTTAGTAGTTTTTCTTAGTCCCAAACTTCCTAGGCCATTTTGAGGCCCTAAACGACGTTTTTTTTGGGAAAACGGGGAGAAACATATTAATTCCTTCGATGTTGCTTACATAAAAAGTTGTATTCCTCAGATAGATATTTCTAGCGATCTATCGAGCGCCCCAAATGAAGATCGTATGCAAAAGTTACGCCTCTGGGAAGTTGACGTATCAACTACCTCCATCGGGGCCCGCAAACCTTTTGGCTTTTCATCTTTCAGGGTTAGGGTTTTGGATTTTCCTTATGTTAAAAAGTCCCTTAGAGCCTCATTGTAATAATCATGTTTTGGAGAATGCGAGTAGCCGCCACATCTCTTCTCAGAGATAAACCGCCACCATTCCAACGAGTCTTTCACTCTGTATTTTTACAGTCTCTGTACATTTTTGCTCTTTAATAGAAATTGTATAACTCTATCTATGTGTTTATGGTTTCATCTCTGATACATTTATGTTATATTATTGGATATCTGCAATATCTCTGTGCATTTCTTTATTATATCTCTGTTCTGATTTCGTGCTGAAAATAATCTGGATCAGAGGTATCAGAGCAGTCTGCTCTTGATCGTTTTTCAGTGCATGTCCCCAACGAGGTCTGAGTATAGCGATTTGGGTCTCAAGCTTGTATCTCTTGAGGACAATCGCTCTCGCACACACAAGAAACCCTCAATGGCGGAAGAAAAGAAAAATGACGGAGCAGACAATCCTATCAATCTGTTGCTTGAGCAAGCTCTCACGCGACAGAGGGACGAAATGATGGAGAATTTTTCCCACATCCTTCAATGCCTACCGATAGCAACATGCGCATCTTCATCAAACAACCACTTTGGAAGCACCTCTCCTTTCAAGGTACAAGTTAATTTTGATATTCCCATATTTGAAGGTTAGATAGATGTGGATGCCCTAGACAAATGGTTAAATCCATTAGAAGGTTATTTCTCTGCTCATTTTTTTCGACAAGGAAAATATCACCTTCACACTCCTTAAAGCTCTCCCCCATGTCAAACATTGGTGGGAAACTTATTGAGAGAAAAGTTCCACATAGGAGTCTGGAATATATGGGGCCAAGCCCACTTGGGATTTTTGTGTGGATGCAGTAAAGGAACAATATTACCCTGTTGGCAACTATGAGGACCAATACATGAGACGGACCACACTGTGGCAAGAGAGGGGCCTAGCAGTTTGAGAGTTCACCAATACCTTCCATACCTTGCGCACCAAGTTGGGTATCAAAGACTCTGAGCGACATCTAGTTCTGAAATATCATGGGGCTCTACACAGATACATCCAAAATGAAATGGATTTTCTGGACATCTCATCACTTGGTTCTGCTTATCGATATGTTGTTAAAATCGAGCAGAAATTTAAGCACCAGAACAAACGTGAGTTTGGGTCTACAAATCTGCAACAACCAAAGTATGATAAAGATGTCCCTAATAAACAGTCTCCCAAAAACCAGTCCAAGCCACATGAAAAGAAGGGTGACAGAAAGACAAAGAAGGACAGCAAAAAATGGTGCGATTTCCACGTAAGCCCCTGCCACAACACCGATGAATGCCGCTCAAAACAGTCATTGGTGGCCGAGATCAAAGACAAGGAGTCGAGCCCTGATTAAGAATCTAATTGTGAAAATACTGGTAAAAGACAGGTCATCGACGCAGACCCCATTGTTATTTTCGCGACCACAATAATTCAACTACAAGAACCAACAGATCATGAAGAGGGGAAGCACCTTTTTCATTCACAGATGTGGGTGAAGGGGACCCTGCTGCATTTTATTGTTGACAGCGGAAGCCAGAAGAACCCCATCTCAGCAGAGGTCATCAAATAGTTGGGATTGTCGACAACACCACACCCGCAACCATACAACATCGGGTGGCTTCGCCAGGGATGAGATCTTTGTGTCAGCCAACAATGCTGATTATCATATGGCATCCAACTCTTCAAGGATGAGGTATTATGTGATGTTTCCCCACTTGCTGTCTGTGATTTTCTCTTGGGCCAACCATATATGTGAAGACGCCATGTTGTTTATGAGTCTCGACTCCACAGTGTCATTGTTTCTTTGGGGGGTCATCTCTACAGAATACCAGAAGTAGTTCTGACTATTGTTCCAGCTAAATAATGCTACAAGGTAGTATCTCATACTACAAAATTTAGCTTCTTCACAATCTGTTCAAAAGGTGAACAAAAGGATACTGCAACCCCTACAACCTCGACCCAAACACCTTCTATCCAACAAAACCAAGTCGACAAGATTGCAACAAAGTGTAAATATTCCTTCTGCACACAAGCATCTCATGTATCCAGACTGGTTAAAAAGGTCCAACCCTTCCAGCCACATGTTCATGACAACCTTCAACAAGCTAAGCAGCGCAACTTCTCCAACAAGGCAAACAACTCATCAAGATGCAGATTCAACAAATGCTCTTTCCTTTCCATGGGGCACTCAACGCAATGGAGACCATTGCTTCCTAAAGCGTGAGGATTGATCCAGGTGGATATCGGTGGCCACCCACCTTTTCCAACTGGCTCAAAACAATTTTTTGGCAATTTTGGTAATTTACTATTTTTAGTAGTTTTTTCGGGTCCCAAACTTCCGGGGCCGTTTTGAGGCCCTAAACGATATTTTTTGGGAAAACAGGGAGCAACATATTCCTTCCTTCGATGTTTCTCACATAGGAAGTTGTATTCCTCGGATATATCTTTATAATGGTGTATCGAGCGCCCCAAACGGAGATCGTATGCAAAAGTTACGTCCTCGGGAAGTTGACGTATCAACTACCTCCATCGAGGCCCGCAAAGCTTTTGGCTTTTCATCTTCCGGGGTTAGGGTTTTGGATTTTCCTTATGTTAAAAAGGCCCTTAGAGCCTCATTGTAATAATCATCTTCTAGCGAATGCGAGTAGCCGTCACATCTCTTCTCAGAGATAATTTGCCACCATTCTAGCGAGTCTTTCACTATGTATGTTTACAGTCTCTGTACATTTTTGCTCTTTAATAGAAATTGTATTACTGTATCTTTGTGTTTATGGTTGCATCTCTGATACATTTATGTTATATTATTGGATATCCACAATATCTCTGTGCATTTCTTTATTATATCTCCATTCTCATTTCATGCCAAAAATAATCCGGATCATGATGGGTATGAACTCAAAACCAATACCTTGAGGGAAACGTGGAGTTTCAGGCAGAACAAATGAGATGCCATGGAGGTTAGGGCACGAAGTCCTAAATCCATGGAAGATCAATACATGGAGTCTTGGATCTATGAAATATATTAGGGCATAGAGTCCTAAATCTTTGAAAGACCAAGACGTGGAGTCTTGGATCTATAGAATAGATCAGGGTGTGGAGTCTTGGATCTACTAGGATGTGAAGTCTTAGGTACAAGGCAAGGATGTGGAGTCCTAATAATTTTGGAGAGGTATACAATAGGGGTGCATAATCCCTGTTCTCTAGCATAAAATCAACACTTAGAGGCATAAATCAACGAAGTAAGCCAACTTAGGTTAAACCTTGGATTATATTAATTCCAAATTTATCCACTTTTGAGGGGCTTTCAACTTTAACATTTTTTAATAAAAAAAGTGAAATATTTAATTTTGAAAAATGAATAATAAGAAATTACCCAAAAATGACACATGTGGGTGGTGAATATTAGGATAATTAATTATTTAGCTAAAAAAAACATGGGATTTCCACCTAGGGGGGGTGGTGAAGAATACAAAATATTTCAATTAAAAAAAAACTAATTTTGCATGAGAGGGTGAGGTGTCACTCGTTGCAAAGCCTATAAATATAGAAGCCCCCCCATGGTATGAGGGGAAGAAACCTAGAGAGTAACCAGATGCTTCCCAAATGACTACGGGGTCTCTGAACTATATATCTAGGTTAACTTTGCTTGGTTGAGGAAGATATGAGTGGTGTTGGAAGGAAGAGAGGAATGTCTTCCTTAACTTTCCTATTAATTCTTTATTGTTGTATCCGAGTACTATATATGAGCTATTACAACTTGGGGATTCTAGAGGGAGAAATTTTCACTGGATAAGGTTGGGTGGTAAACCTATTGGTCTTTTGAGTTGGCAAGTGGAATTGCTGGAGGGAGCAAATCAGTTGGTTTCAAGTAAATTTTTGATTGTTTAATTTTGATATATAGTGTTATTATATATATTTGGAATTATTTCTAATTTCCTTAGAAAATTTCTCTAAATTTGCTAGCCAAAAACATCAAACATCTATGGCTAATTATTGAGTATTAGGTAGAATTTATTTTAGCTAACATTTCAGGTAACTAGATAATTGTATGACATATGTGGAAGTAATTGTTATGTAGGGTTAAAGGAAAATAATATGTTGTTGAAGCTAAAATTATTCTCTCTTCTTCTTCTATTTCTTCTTCTCATTCTACATATTTCTTCATGGAATAAAAATTTAAAAGAGGGCTTGCAAGAAGGTTTAGGAAATTTGGCTATCTTTTTTTAATTATTTTTATTTATGCTTATCATAGAAATTTTGTCCATTGCATGCATTTCTATTATTGGTGTTATTTGTGAAGTCAGTTAGGAATTTGTTAAACTTTGGATGGAACTGTCTCTTATATGGTTGTAGGTGCTACCTTGCATGCCATATGTTTGACAAATTATGCAAAAATATTTTATAGAATTAATCTAGTTGTGTTTTAATAAATCAAGTTTTGGGATGGTTCTATTTCAATTTTGACAAACTTCAGGGGGTATCTATATCAAAAGGACACAATGCCCCCATTTTGAATTAAAAAAAACATGCTTTTAGAAGCTAAATAATTGATCTGGGCAATTTCAAGAATTTGCATACACCCTGTGGGAATTGTATTATTGTCTGGTTATGTGAAGATGCTAATTATTCTAAGTTTTCAAAATAGATATGTGGTAAAAAAATGGTTGTAGATTTAATGAGTTGTACTTGTATGCATGCAAATTGTTTGACTAAATGCCTCAATGGTTGTAACTTGCATGCATGTGAAGTGTTTGACTAACTGCCACAATGGTTGCAGATTTCATGTTTTCCCCTCTGCTCTTGATTTGGAAATCCAAGTTTTGTCCAAGTATATTTATGATGAAGTTAACAACACTTGAATTTACATATTTTGAATTAAATTTTAAGGTTGTGTTTTATTTTGTGCAAGCTTGTAGGAAGAAATATTCCATGATTAACTTGAATGGATATAGTAATTGTTTAAGAGTATGTTATTTATGTACATAGCCACACACACACACACACACACACACACACATAAGTGGGCCTAATGGTTAAGAACACGTGTTTCCTCCTAAGAAGTCACAATTTCAAATCTAGACGGGGGTATGGTATGTATACCTTCATAGACTTTAGTAATCAAATTGTTGTGTAAAGGGGGTCCCTTGTGTCAGGCCATGAATGGGAAGAAACCATAACTCCATGGATGTGTATTGCATTAAGATGAATGGTGAATAAATTAAAAGCAAATATATGATGATATTCCATTATCGAAGACGCTTCCTATCACCTACAACTCTTCATATGTACATTATTGTTTCAAAATGAAATCCCAAGGATTATGTATCCAACATTCCCCCCCTTAATCCAAAGGTGTGTGTGTGTGAGTCCAAGCATCATTCTAAACTTCTCAAATTTTTTATCTTCCAAGCGCTCTAGTGAAGATGTCTGCAATTTTCTTATTTGTGGAACGATGTCTCAAGTGAATAGTTTTGGCCTCTACATGATATCGAATCAGGGGATATTTTGTGTTGATGTGCTTAGTTTGATCATGGAATTTAGGATTCTTGGCCAATTTCGTCGTAGAAGTAGTGTTAACTAGAAGAAGAGTAGAACTCACTTGTTTATCCTACAAATATTCAAGTATTTTCCTGAGCCACATAATCTCCTTTGTCACTTCTGCAATTTTCGCATATTCCGCCTCTATTGTGGAATCTGCTGGAACTGATTGTTTGCGTGATCTCCAAGAGTTAACTGCTTATCAAAGACTCATGAGATAGCCTGAAGTTGACACTCCATTTCCCTTATCCCCATCAAAGTCTGATTAAGAATATTCAATTAGATTGAAGTCATCCACCTTAGAGTACTCGAGTCCAAAATCTTGAGTTCCTCTCAAGTATTTTAGAACTCTTTTTGCAGCAGACCAATGTCCTTCACAAGGATTTTGCATGAACCTCGAAAGAATCCCAACTACAAATGAAATGTCTGGTCTAGTGGTAGTAAGATAGATAAGACTTCCCACAAGCTGTCCATGCTTGGTTGCATCTTCAAATTCATTCCATTCTTTTGATCCGAGTTTCAAATTCTATTCCATTGGAGTAGAAACATGATTGTACTAAGCCATGCGAAACTTGTTAAAAAATTCTCCAAAAACTTCTTCTAGGAGATGAATATGAACCTTGGATTTTTAATTATTTCAATGCCCCCAAATAGTAGTGAAGATGTCCCAAATCTGTCATCTCGAAGCCTTTGTTCAACTCTTTCTTTATGGATGCAATGTAGTTCTAATTGTTCCCTATTATCAACATATCATCTACATATACTACAACATATACAACAATTTTTCCAACTTTCTTGACAAACAAAGTTGCATTGTTAAGATTGAAATGCTTGAAATTCAATTTCATAAGATGCTTAGTAAAATTTTCATACCATGCTTGCGGTGCTTGTTTGAAGCCATATAAGGATTTGATGAGCTCACATACCTTATGTTCTTGTCCATTCACAACAAAACCTTCTGGTTGAGACATGAACACATTCTCTTTCAAGTCTCCATTCAAGAAAGTAGTCTTCACATCAATTTTATGATTTTTCCATCCATTTTGTGCTGCCATGGAAAATAGATTGTGGATGGTAGCCCATTTTGTTGTGGTGGAAAAAGTCTCATCATA
Organism: Picea engelmannii; assembly: GCA_009831015.1. Lineage (NCBI taxonomy): Eukaryota > Viridiplantae > Streptophyta > Pinopsida > Pinales > Pinaceae > Picea > Picea engelmannii. Next base: position 100,070 of record ML810689.1, read on the forward strand.
ATCAACACCTTCTTTTTGTGCAAATCATTTTTCCACAAGCCTTGCTTTGTGCTTGTCAAGTGAGCTATCTGATTTGTACTTGTTCTTGAATACCCACTTGTAGTCATTTGGTTTGGTTCCAAATGGAGGAACCACCAACTTCCATGGCCCATTCTTGATGAGAGCATCGTATTCCTTCTTCATGGATTCTTTCCATTCATTATGAGAAGCAACTTATTTAAAGGAAGTCAGTTCAATATTAATAGATAAATTCAACTCACAATCATATGAAACATCCATGTCATCTACATCATCTAAGTTTGAATTATCTACATTACCTCCATCTTATATCGAGGACATTCTAGTTCTTGTCTTTTTAGCCTCGTTAGGATGAACACTTTCAAGTGTTTTTGTGAGCCATTTTGGTGGACCTTTCTGAGATGGTCTAGGTTGCTCAACTAATTGAGATGGCATTGAGTTCTCATCAAGCCTCAACTTTTCAATCCTCTCGATCACATCATCCAAATGAGCTTCAGGTTCTGACGAAGTTGCAAGAACTTCTTCATGAGGGGAAGATGGTTCTTTGAGAGGAGATTCCAGAGATTGGCCCAAGATAGGGATCCCCCATTCAAGATGTGGAATCTCATCATCAAATTTATGATATGTCTTTACCCGAGTGAATCTATCTAGATGATCAAGATGCCTCTCAACAATTTCGTCTTTCTTGGAGGATTCAAGAAATATTACATCTCTGGAAAGGATGAATTTATTGTTTGTCTCAACTTAAAGATGATCATACCCCTTGGTGGTATTTGAGTATCCCAAGAAGATGCACTTCTGAATCCTTGCATCGAGCTTGCTTCTTTGCTCCTTAGGAATCAAGGCATAGTAGGTGGAACCAAAGACCCTGAGATGCCTCACCGAAGGAATGTGGCCATACCACATTTCATAAGGAGTCTTGTTTTTAATAGCTTGAGATGTACACTTGTTTTTGACATAAACTGCACATAGAATTGCATGAGTCCAAAACATCAATTTAAGATTCTTGAAAAACATAATGGAACGAGACATATTTAGGAGTGTCATGTTCATTCATTCAACTACACCGTTCTATTTGGGATTGTATGGAACTATGGTTTGATGTTTGATCCCATGTTGGAGAAGTTAGATTTCAAATTCATTAGATTTATATTCTCTTCCATTATCAGTGCGAAGAGAGCCAATACGAGATTGAGCTTCGTTTTGAATCCATACATGAAAATTTTAAATGTTTCAAAATCTTGTGATTTATATTTCAACAAGTACACCCAACACATCCTGGTGTAATCATCAATACAAGACATGATGTATTTATTTCCATTTGCAGAAGGAACAAACACATGGCCACACAAATAAGAACGAATCAATTCAAGTTTTCTACATGCTCTATAAGTAGAATCATGGAATGGCTATTTTCTATGATTTCAAAGGATACAAGTATCACATTGTTTCACTTTACTAGGAATAGTAGTGTTAACAGATAAGATTGTATTATAATTTGAGATAATTTCCCAAAATACAAATGCTATAGGAGGGTTCCTGTACTTTTGGACAACTTGACTTCAAGTCAGTTTTTCAGGGGTTTTGAAAAGGCGTTTGCAGTAATTGATGATTCCATTGTGTAGCAGACACCATAAGATTTCCAACCATATCTCTTGCAGGCCAAAAATCCCCTGGGAATGCCTCCAAACACCCTCTCAAATACCACACTGCGTTTCTACTGAGAGCACGCTCCGCTTATGCAATTTTGAGTGACTAAATTAAAAATTGGATTATGAACAAATGAGAAGGTATTTTTGAAAACTGGAGGAGGTTTTTGTTCATCAAATACCAAATAACAAAAACCTCTCTCAGTTTTGTAAAAAGTGTTATGATTGGAGAGATATTAGATACAGAAAAGGCACTATAGAATCACCTAGCCAGACACACAAAGGGCACTATGAAATCACCTAGCCAGACACACAAAGGGTGCTTAAGAATGCGCAGAACTGTTTACAACGACACTATAGAATTTCCCGTAGTGGTTACTATTTGGATTTTTGCCTTGTTGGGAGATTTCCACCTATCAAGGAAGGTTCAAATGGTCTCCTAGAAGTTTGTTGGACATGAGAGACATGTGTTCCATATTCAGATCAATCAGGATGACTTGTTTTAAAAGGCATTTATCATCATAGACAAAATCCCAAAAGAATAGGAATTTGTTAGGATTTTATTGGAATCTTTTGTAACAAGACTCCAAAATGGAGGAGGATCCTATGTAACTCGGTTTCTAACTCCTTAGGGTAGATAGAGATTATTCACTATAAATAAAAGGGTTTTTGATGAGAAAAGGGTTGGATTCATGAGCCAAGAGAGGAGAGCACCGGAGGAGCAATTTTAATTGCTCATTTGTAAGCCTGAGGGCTTGTTTGTAATGACATTTTCTTCCATTAAATATTCATGAGAGTTGTTATCAAATTGTCTTCTTTGTTTTCCCACTTATTTGTTATCTTCTTGCTTGAACATATTGCAGGTTTAGAGGATCATAGTTTCCATTGATTGATGGATTCATGAACAACAAAGGATTTGTTGTAGCTTGCCCATTAAATCATTGTTCTCATCAAGCCTAAGCTTTTCAATCCTCTCGATCACATCATCCAAATGAGCTTTAGGTTCTGACGAAGTTGCAAGAAATTCTTCATGAGGGGAAGATGGTTCTTCAAGAGGAGATTTTAGAGATTGACCCAAGATAGGGATCCCCCATTCAATATGTGGAATCTCATCATCAAATTTATGATATGTCTTTACACGAGTGAATCTATCTAGATGATCAAGATGCCTCTCAACAATTTCATCTTTCTTGGAGGATTCAAGAAATATTACATCTCTGGAAAGGATGAATTTATTGTTTGTCTCAACTTAAATATGATCATACCCCTTGGTGGTATTTGAGTACCCCAAGAAGATGCACTTCCGACTCCTTGCATCGAACTTGCTTCTTTGCTCCTTAGGAATCAAGGCATAGTAGGTGGAACCAAAGACCCAAAGATGCCTCACCGAAGGAATGTGGCCATACCACATTTCATAAGGAGTCTTGTTTTTAATAGCATGAGATGGGCACTTGTTTTTGACATAAACTGCACACAAAATTGCATCAGTCCAAAACATCAATTTAACAGTCTTGAAAAACACAATGGAACGAGCCATATTTAGGAGTGTCATGTTCATTCGTTCAACTAAACCGTTCTATTTGGGATTGCATGGAACTGTGGTTTGATGTTTGATCACATGTTGGGGAAGTTAGATTTCAAATTTATTAGATTTATATTCTCTTCCATTATCAGTGCGAAGTGAGCCAATACGAGACTGAGCTTCGTTTTGAATCCATACATGAAAATTTTAAATGTTTCAAAAGCTTGTGATTTATATTTCAACAAATAGACCCAACACATCCTGGTGTAATCATCAATACAAGACATGATGTATTTATTTCCATGTGCAGAAGGAACAGACACATGGCCACACAAGTAAGAACGAATCAATTCAAGTTTTCTACATGTTCTATAAGTAGAATCATGGAATGACTATTTGCTTTGCTTTCCAAGGATACAAGCATCACATTGTTTCACTTTCCTAGGAATAGTAGTGTTAACACATAAGATTGTATTATAATTTGAGATAATTTCCCAAAATACAATTGCTATAGGAGGGTTCCTGTACTTTTGGACAACTTGACTTCAAGTCAGTTTTTCAGGAGTTTTGAGAAGGTGTTTACAATAATTGATGATTCCATTGTCTAGCAGACATCATAAGATTTCCAACCATATCTCTTGCAGCCCAAAAATCCTTTAGGAATGCCTCCAAACACCCTCTCAAATACCACACTGCATTTATGCTGAGAGCAAGCTCTGCTTCTGCAATTTTTGAGTGACTAACTTAAAAATTGGATTATGAACAAATGATAAGGTATTTTTGAAAACTGGAGGAGGTTTTTGTTCATCACATACCAAATAACAAAAACATCTCTCAGTTTTGCAAAACGTGCTATGGTTAGAGAGATATTAGATACAAAAAAGGCGCTACAGAATCACCTAGCCAGACACACAAAGGGCACTACGAAATCACCTAGCCAGACACACAAAGGGCGCTATGGAATGTGCATAACTGTTTACAACGATGCTACAAAATTTTGTAGCGGTTACTATTTGGATTTTCATCTTGTTGGGATATTGCCACCTATCAAGGAAGGTTCAAATGGTCTCCTAGGAATTTGTTTGACATGAGAGACATGTGTTCCATCTTCAGATCAATCAGGATGACCTGTTTGAAAAGGCATTTATCATCATAGAAAAAATCCCAAAAAAATAGGAATTTGTTAGGCTTTTGTTGGAATTTTTTGTAACAAGACTCCTAAATGGAGGAGGATCCTATGTAACTCCTTGGTTTCGAACTCCTTAGGGTAGATAGAGATTATTCACTATAAATAAAAGGGTTTTTGATGAGAAAAGGGTTGGATTCATGAGCCAAGAGAGGAGAGAGATGGAGGAGTAGTTTTAGTTGCTCATTTGTAAGCCCGAGGGCTTGTTTGTAATGACATTTTATTCCATTAAAGATTCATGAGAGCTATTATCAGATTGTCTTATTTGTTTTCCCACTTTTTTGATATCTTCTTGCTTGAACAAATTGCAGGTTTTGAGGATCATAGCTGCCATTGATTGATGGATTCATGAACAACAAAGGATCTGCTGTAGCTAGCCCATTAAATCATTGTTCATTATTTAATCAAATCTTTAACTATTGTAGAAAGGATCTTTGTATAATGGATGTTCTTCCTTTTGTCATATTCAACATGCTTCTACTCATCATTATATATCTCTTTGTCTGATATACAGTTTGATTTCCTTTGATTTGTAGGATGTTATGAATCCATGCCCAAGGGAATGCCTCTGTAGACATTTTGTTGCCCTCTCCATTTATTTCCTAGTCTTGTTGATCCACCTACTCAAACCATTTAATCCATTTACATTTCTATGTTACCAAGCTTACTCTCATTTGTAGTATGGGAGTGACTCTTGGAGTGATAACATTTTTGGCGCCACTGCCAGGGAACAAAGTGTGAAGCTAGCTTCCCTGGGAGAACGACATAGATCCAACTCTTGATGGTAGACAAGAGAGGGATACAGAAAATTGACTGTAATCATCTACCTGGCGACTCCACAATCAAAGACTCCACCGGGGAGGATCATGTTGATAGAAAGATGACCATAGGAAAGAGGTTGACCAGGTATCAACTTATGAGCTTTCTTCATGAACTTTTGTTGTTCTTTATCAACTCATTTTTTCTTTTCCCTTCACATATAAAGAGGATCATCTTGTGCTTTGTTTATTCTGATGAGCATCAACCTTCATTTATATATCCATCCTCGCTAGAAGAAAATTTGCAGCTTGCTTGTGTTGTTGAGGTTGGTCCTGAAACTTCATTCCATCATATTGAGAAGAACGAGGTTTATATCTCTATCCCTCTCGAACATACTCAACCTCATGACCACGAGAATGATAAAAGTGATTCAAAGCCTTCTCATATCTCATTATCTTCAGTTATTATTGAGCCTTACCATCAATTTGTTAATCCTCATGTTCATCCCACTGCTTTTCAAACTAGAATAAGGATAAAGATGTTCAAGCCTTTAAAGCTGCCATATATCCTTCATCCTTATCCTCTTGATTTCCTTGAGTACCTTCCCCGTTTTTCTGTAGAGGATCATGTCACAGCCGAGAGGCATTTGGGGGCCTTTAAAAATTTTGTTGATCAGTTTGAGATAGTTCACGATGTTGTTACTACGAGGTTGTTCTCCAAATCTTTGTTTAGAGATGTTGCAGTATGGTTTATGAGTTTGAGAGTCGATTCCATTGGTTCTTGGATCGAATTGTCCAATACTTTTCTAAAGCATTGGGGTGAGAACAAGTCTCTTGATTTGTACCTCGCTGATTTTTATGCCTTGAGGAGAGAGGAAGACGAAGTCTTGTCTGCATTCAATAGAAGGTTCTACACCATTTATCATGACATGCCTTTGGAGATCCGACCTACATAGACTGATACCATGGTATACTACGTTATGGCTCAACATTTAGAGCTTGTCCTTCTCTTGTTAGAAAGGAAGTCTTCATCCTTAGCATGCTTATTTGAAGATGCCCAGGAAATTGAGGAGAACATCCGTGCTTTCAAGAGAGTTTGAGATCCAACTTACTTTGAAAATTTGCATGCACATGAGCAAGGGAACTATTATTATGTTTCAGTTTTTGAGCATGAAGGCAATGAGTATGAAGCAGATTTGGAACATAATAAAGGATGCAAGTATATTTTAGATTCAAATAAGAATTCTTCAGTGTTGGCGGATGTTTCTATGGACAGGTATGCATGGCAAGTTGATGATCAATTTTCAAACTATTTTGATCATGAGGTAATTGATGATTGCATAGGTAATTACATGTTTCTAGATGATAATGATCAATATGCTTTAAACCATGTTTTATCATCATATTGTGATCATCATTTTGAAGAGAAAGTTGTCGCTAC
>ML810689.1:115224-137887 GCA_009831015.1 Picea engelmannii
CAATTTTCAAACTATTTTGATCATGAGGTAATTGATGATTGCATAGGTAATTACATGTTTCTAGATGATAATGATCAATATGCTTTAAACCATGTTTTATCATCATATTGTGATCATCATTTTGAAGAGAAAGTTGTCGCTACTGACGATCAAAATTTGATCACAAGAAGACTAGAGGGTTATTAGTTTTCAAGCAAAGATGTAGTCATGGATGAACAGTTGTTTTTTGTCGATCATCCTATTTTTGATCTTGGTTTCAAGGATCCATTTGCAGCCTTATTGGGGTCTTATTTTTCAGCTTATTAGAACATTTCAGATTACATTTATTCACCAACACTTCCAGGTGAGTTTTGTTTCTTGAAGGAATTTTTATTACTGCTGTTATATTTCAGACATTATCTTTTGATCAGTGGTATGGACAAGATCATTTCAGTTTTGAAACTACTTGAGTCGCTGTTATGGAAGTCTACCTTTACCTGACCAAGTTGCAAATCCGGTTAGAGGTAGGGTAGCATAGGAAATAAGCTCGCTTTCTGAGCAGTTACTTTCCTTCACTTTGTAACAGATATATCAGTTATATTTCTTGAATAAGTGGTAGTTTTTGACAGTGTTCAGAGATTGGTTACACAGTTGACTCCATAGCCCAATGGATAAGACAACTGGAACTGCATGTTCTTGGCAGCTCACAGGGAGCATGCCATCCCTTGTGGATCTAGATGTTAACACATAAGATTGTATTATAATTTGAGATAATTTCCCAAAATACAATTGCTATAGGAGGGTTCCTGTACTTTTGGACAACTTGACTTCAAGTCAGTTTTTCAGGGGTTTTGAGAAGGCGTTTGTAGTAATTGATGATTCCATTGTGTAGCAAACATCATAAGCTTTCCAACCATGCTTCTACTCATCATTATATATCTCTTTGTCTGATATATAGTTTGATTGCCTTTGATTTGTAGGATGTTATGACTCCATGCCCAATGGAATGCCTCTGCAGACATTTTGTTGACCTCTCCGTTTATTTCCTATTCTTGCCGATCCACCTACTCAAACAATTTAATCCATTTACATTTCTATGTTACCAAGCTTACTCTCATTTGCAGTCTGGGAGTGACTCTTGGAGTGATAACATTTTTGGCACCGCTGCTGGGGAACGAAGTGTGAAGCTAGCTTTCCTGGGAGAAGGACATAGATCCAACTCTTGATGGTAGACAAGAGAGGGATAGAAAAAATTGAGTGTAATCATCTACTTGGCGACTCCACAATCAAAGACTCCACTCAGGAGGATCCTGTTAACATAAAGATGACCATAGGAAAGGGGATGACCAGGTATCAACTTATGAGCTTTCTTCATGAACTTTTGCTGTTCTTTATCAGCTCATTTTTGCTTTTTCCTTCACATATAAAGATGATCATCTTGTGCTTTGTTTATTTGGATGAGCATCAACCTTCTTTTACATATCCATCCTTGCTAGAAGAAAATTTGTAGTTTGCTTGTGTTGTTGAGGTTGGTCCTGAAACTTCATTTCATCCTATTGAGAAGAACGAGGTTTATATCTCTATCCCTCCCGAACATACTCAACCTCATGACCATGAGAATGATAAAAGTTATTCAAAGCCTTCTCATATCTCATTATCTTTAGTTATTATCGAGCCTTTCCATCAACTTGTTAATCCTCATGTTCATCCCACTACTTTTCAAACTAGAATCAAGATAAAGATGTTCAATCCTTTAAAGCTGCCATATATCCTTCATCCTTATCCTCTTGATTGCCTTGAGTACTTTCCCCGTTTTTCTAGAGAGGATCATGTCACAGCCGAGAGGCATTTGAGGGCCTTTGAAAATTTTGTTGATCAGTTTGAGATAGTTCATGATGTTGTTACTACGAGGTTGTTCTCCAAATCTTTGTTTAGAGATGCTGCAGTATGGTTTAAGAGTTTGAGAGCCGATTCCATTGGTTCTTGGATCGAATTGTCCAATAATTTTCTAAAACATTGGGGTGAGAACAAGTCTCTTGATTTGTACCTCTCTGATTTTTATGCCTTGAGGAGAGAGGAAGACAAAGTCTTGTTTGTCTTCAATAGAAGGTTCTACAACATTTATCATGACATGCCTTTGGATATCTAGCGTACAAAGATTGCTGCCATGGTATACTACGTTATGGCTCAACATTCAGAGCTTGTCTTTCTCCTGTTAGAAAGGAAGTTTTCATCCTTAGCATGCTTATTTGAAGATGCCCAAGAAATTGAGGAGAACATCTGTGCTTCCAAGAGAGTTCGAGATCCAACTTACTTTGAAAATCTGCATGCACATGAGCAAGGGAACTGTCAGTATGTTTCAGTTTTTGAGCATGAAGGCGGCGAGTATGAAGCATATTTGGAACAACAACAAGGATGTAAGTATATTTCAGATTTAGATTATAATTCTTCAGTGTTGGCAGATGTTTCTATTGATAGGTATGCATGGCAAGTTGACGATCAATTTTCAAACCATTTTGATCATGAGGTAATCGATGATTGCATAGGTAATTACATGTTTCTAGTTGATAATGATCAATATGCTTTAAACCATGTTTTATCATCTTCCTATGATCATCATTCTTAAGAGAATGTTGTTGCTACCAATGATCAAAATTTGATCACAAGAAGACTACATGGTTATCAATTTTCAAGCAAAGATGTAGTCATGGATGAACAATTGTTTTCTCTCGATCGACATATTTTTGATTTTGGTTTCAAGGATCCATTTGCAGCCTTGTTGGGGTCTTATTTTTCATCTTATCAGAACATTTAATATTACATTTATTCACCAACACTTCTAGGTGAGTTTTGTTTCCTGAAGGAATTTTTATTACTGTTGTTATATTTCGGACATTACCTTTTGATCGATGGTATGGACAAGATCATTTCAGTTTTGAAACTGCTTGAGTGGCTATTATGGAAGTCTGCCTTTACTTGACCAAGTTGCAAATACGGTTAGCGGTAGGGTAGCATAGGAAATAAACTCGCTTTCTGAGCAATTACTTTCCTTTAGTTTGCAGCAGATATATCGATTAGATTTCTTGAATAAGTGGCAGTTTTTGATAGTGTTCAGAGATTGGTTGCACAATTGACTCCATAGCCCAATGGATAAGGCAACTGGAACTGCATTTTCTTGGTATCTCACAGGGAGCATGCCATCCCCCATGGAGCCAGATGTTAACACATAAGATTGTTTTATAATTTGAGATAATTTCCCAAAATACAATTGCTATAGGAGGTTTTCTGTACTTTTGGACAGCTTGACTTCAAGTCAGTTTTTCAGGGGTTTTGAGAAGGTGTTTGTAGTAATTGATGATTCCATTGTGTAGTAGACATCATAAGATTTCCAACCATATCTCTTGCAGCCCAAAAATCCTCTGGGAAGGCCTCCAAACACCCTCTCAAAGACTACACTGTGTTTCTACTGAAAGCACGCTGCGCTTCTACAATTTTTGAGTGACTAACTTAAAACTTGGATTATGAACAAATGAGAAGGTATTTTTGAAAAATGGAGGAGGTTTTTGTTCATCACATACCAGATAACAAAAAACTCTCTTAGTTTTGCAAAAAATGTTATGGTTAGAGATATATTAGATACATAAAAGGCGCTATAGAATCACCTAGCCAGACACACAAAGGGTGCTACAGAATGTGCATAAATGTTTACAATGACGCTACACAATTTCCTGTAGCGGTTACTATTTGGATTTTCACCTTGTTGGGAGATTGCCACCTGTCAAGGGAGGTTCGAATGGTCTCCTAGGAGTTTGTTGGACATGAGAGACATGTGTTCTATCTTTAGATCAATCAGAATGACCTATTTCAAAAGACATTTATCATCATAGACAAAATCCCCCCAAAATAGGAATTTGTTAGGCTTTTGTTTGAATCTTTTGTAACAAGACTCCTAAATGGAGGAGGATTTTATGTAACTCCTTGGTTTCGACCTCCTTAGAGTAGATATAGATTATTCACTATAAATAAAAGAGTTTTTGATGAGAAAAGGGTTGGATTCATGAGCTAAGAGAGGAGAGAACTGGAGGAGCAGTTTTAGTTGCTCATTTATAAGCCCAAGGGCTTGTTTGTAATGACATTTTCTGCCATTAATGATTCATGAGAGCTGTTATTAGATTGTTTTCTTTGTTTTCCCACTTCTTTGTTATCTTCTCGTTTGAACATATTGCAGGTTTTGAGGATCATAGATGCGATTGATTGATGGATTCATGAACAACAAAGGATCTGCTGTAGCTTGCCCATTAAATCATTGTTCATTGTTTAAGCAAATCTTTATCTATTGCAAAAATGATCTCTATATAATGGATGTTCTTCCTGTTGTCATATTCACCATGCTTCTACTCATCATTATAAACTCTTTGTTTGATATACAGTTTGATTGCCTTTGATTTGTAGGATGTTATGACTCCATGCCCAATGGAATGCCTCTGCAGACATTTTGTTGCCCTCTCGATTTATTTCCTAGTCTTGCTGATCCACCGACTCAAACCATTTAATCCATTTACATTTCTATGTTACCAAACTTACTCTCATTTGCAGTCTGGGAGTGACTCTTGGAGTGATAAAAAGTAGGAAAACCATAAACACCATTATTTCTTAATAAACAAAGACTATCATGATTGATATTTCCAAATCTAGCATGCCACAAAAGACTAGATGGAATTATACCTAAGTCATGATGAGAGAGGTATGCAACAATTTGTGTATGGGAAAATGTCCCATTGAGCTTCAACTATCTTCCATATTCCATTCCAGTCATGACAACCATGTTGTCAGAATCCTTCCTTATCTCAACTTTTCCACCAAACATATGAATAGAGTGGCCGTGCTGTCTGATGTGAAAAAGGGACAACAAGCTTCTTTGCAGCTCAGGAAGATAGAGTACATTGTGCAGAAGAAAATCTGAGAGTTCAATCAACTTAAGCATGATGGTGTCCATTCTTGAAGGTTTGAGACTTGATCTATCTGCAAAGTACACTACGCCATCTACATTGTCATCAAAGTCTTTGAAGAAATCTCTTCGAAATTTCATGTGAGAGGTTGCGCCTATGTCAAGAAGCCATGCATTTACCCAATAAGCAAGTGAAGCATCAAACTAATCTTCAGTTACTCCTACATTGCAATGGACAACAATATAATGAACAAGTGTTTTACCTTTTGCTGGTTCTGAAGTTCTATCTCTATCTTTCTTCTTTGATCTTGTGCCATGGTACTCTATAGTCGGTAGCTTCATGTGACCTATTCATTCCGCAACAGGTACAATGAAGGTCATATTTCTCACGGGGATTATGCCAACCCCCCTTGACATTGAGCTTCTTCTTTCTGCATCCTTTCATTTCTTACCATAGTACTTGTGATTTTGCTTGAGCCCCCTGCCACCTTCAAGCTCGCGTACAAACAACAAGATCAAGAGGTTTTCTTACAATGAATATAAAATCAAGGGTACTCTCATTATAATTTGATGAGATATTTACAAAACTGTTTTATTGGAGGAATAAACTGCAACATAGTGGATGTTAAGATGGTCCACTAGTCAACATGAAATTCGTAAGGCTGAAATGCAAACGATCTCCATGATACATTTACAAGATCGGGAGGTGTTCAAGAAGGATATACCTCATTTTAAAACCGACTATTTCTTGATGTTGGCACTAACTCTCTCAAAAGGGCAAAGCTGCAATACATTCGCCTAAATAATAAACAATGGAACCACTCTCAAACTGCATCAATAAGATAAAAAATGGAACCATGTGATTATCCCAAGCTTATTTTTTAGGCTCCATTCTACCGAGGCCAATCACTGCTCCAACGAATTGAGGGACGACTTTACCGACCCCAATCCTGGCACCAATGAATCTGACGGGTCTACATTCTTGTGAATGGATAAGGCAACTGGTGCAACGGTAGGAGAGAGGGTCGAATAGATTGTATTAACAACGAGTGCAGCAGGAGGGCGAGTGGTCATACGAATCGAGGCAAAGAAAATTGCAAAGAAGGAAACAAACGATCCAACAAGAAAGAAAGCGTGGGCTAATCACACTTCTATTCGCTCACGACCGTGTAATATGTATACAGATTGGAGAGAAAGAGTGGTGCAGCATGAGGGCGTGCGATTTAGGGTTAAGGTTTCAGTCTACTGTTTCATTGTGGGCATGTACGTGTGCTAAGGTTTGCAAAGAATCGTGGCGTGGAGCCTACAAAGGAAGAGGTCGGTCGGTCAGTGAAGATGTCACGCACAAATTTGGTTTGAGGAATGAGTAATATGGCTTCCTGGTGGTCCGTGTATAGTATTGGGACTAGGGAGGTGCGTACAGTACTGGAATGCAAAAGGAATAACCGAGAGACAAAGAATCGATTAGACTGGAAGGCAGAAGAACCGGCAGGCATGCCAAAGGCATTTTCTTCACCCTAGGGGAAAGGAAACGCCAAGGGAAACCATGGAGTTAGACCAGACTCTGATACCACTGTTAGGCCAAGAGTGGGCAGATGCAGGTGGATCACCTTTTCTTCCAATTCGAGGCCTGACAATGTATCACAGCTAAAAAAATAATTCCCAAGGATTATGGTTCCAACACCTTGTCCCACAAATAAGGGTTCTCATACACCAACTTGGTGTTTGGTGGCTTGGTAGTAACCTTAAATTTATATATTTACACAAACATTGTTATAATTACACATGATAAATGAATTTATTTAGAGCTTGGTTTGATTAAATTAAAAAATCAAAATTCCTATATTGAGTTTAGCTTCTTTATGTGATGATGGTAGGTAAGGTGGGACGTTATATGTGGTATCAAAACCAATTTAAATTCTAGGACCAAGCGTTTATACGCTAATGTTTATGTTGTAATATTTTGTTAAGGATTGAAAATTGGAAAACTAATATCTGAATCTTACTTGTTAAGGTTAGGAAATCATGGTGAGAGCTACAAGACAAAGAACCACATTCCTTTAAATCCTATTCCATCATGAAAAGAAATAAAATAAAGAAAATGACAATTGCAAAATGAGATAGTTAGATCTAAAGAATATGAATAAACTCTATACTGAATGGAAATAATTACAATAACACTTGTGGAGAAGAACCTTTGAAGACTTGGATCCTCTGTTGGCCTCTCCATGAGAGGGTCCTTTTTTCTTTCCCGAGTCTGTGGTTGTAGGCTACACCTCTCCTATTCCTCTGGTTGTGAATAGGTATTGCTATTGTGATGGCCTTCTTTGTGAAACTAGGGTTTCAATGGTAAAGGAGGCAAACTAGGGAAAGAGAGATGAGAGAAAAAATGGGAGATTGATCCAGGTGGATACTGGTGGCCACCCACATGTTCCACTAACTCATAATGGCTCCACATCTTGACAAATTTTCTACAGTTTTTTGGGTCCCAAACTTTTGGGGCCATTTTGAGGCCCTAAATGACGTTTTTTTTGGCGCGATAGTGCCTACCATGTAGCAAAAGACAAATGATAAGCCATGAAAAATGTGTACTTCCCATCTAGACTTTTTTGACGGGTTACCGAGCATCCCAAATAGAGATCATATGCAAAAGTTATGCCCCCAGGAAGTTGACGTATCAACTAACCACATTGGGGCCCAAAAACCTTTTGACGTTTCATCTTTTGGGGTTAGGGTTTTCTCATTGATGCTTTATGTTAAAAGGCCTTTTTTTCCTATTTGTAATCAACTTCTTGCGAATGAGTGTAGTCGACACATCTCTCTCTTCAGGAATAAGCTACCACCACTCTAGCTAGCTTGTGTGCTTTGCATTTTACAGTCTTTTGTATTCCATACAATCATTAATAGAATATGAGTTTAACTGTATTATTGTGTTTTTTACAATATCTCTATGTGTTTCCTTATTATATCTCTTCCTTCATGTCATTCTCAATATAATCTGGATCATTGGTATCAGAGCAATCTACTTTTTGTTGTTTTTTTGTGCATGTCCCCGACGAGGTTAGGCTATTGGGAGTTGAGTCTTGAACTGGTTGAGCTTTGGGGAAGAACAATCCTACCAGCCCAAGTAGCCTTCCATGGTAGAAGAAAAGAGAGACGACGAAGCAAGAGATCCTATCAAACTATTGCTCAAGGAAGTCCTTGTGCGATAAATGAATGAGATGATGGATAATTTCACCCAGATCCTTCGAGGTTGACAACAACAATAGATGCACCTTCGACTAGCAATCACTTTGGAGGTGTGACACCCTTTAAGGTACATGTTAACTTTGATATTCCTTTATTTGAAGGCCAAATAGATGACGACACTTTAGATAAATGGTTAAGTATGATAGATGGTTATTTCTTTGTCCAAAAGTTTTCCAATAGTGAAAAAATCACCTTCACGCTCCTTAAATCCCTTCATCATGTCAGAGATTGGTGGGAGACATATTGTGAGCAACATGCCGGAGACGAGTCTACAATTTTTGGGCCAGGACCCACTTGGGTGGCTTTTGTTGATACCCTCAAGGAGAAATACTACTTTGTTGGGAACTATGATGACCAATACACGAGATGTACAACTATGCGTCAGGAGAGAGACCAGACGGTGTCAGAGTACACCAACATCTTCCATACCTTACCTACAAAGTTGGGTATTAGAGACTCCGAGCGACACCTAGTTCTGAAGTACCGTAGTGGCCTACATAGGTACATCCAAACATATATGGAGTTCCTATACATCTTCTCACTGGGAGCCACTTATTGATATGCTTTCAAGATCGAGCAAAAGTTCAAGACAAATAATAAGTAGAATTTCAGTTATACAAACGCATCGCAACAGAAGCATGGTAAAGGTGGCCCTAACTCCCACAACAAAGGATAGAGGAAGGATGGCTATCCCCAAGATAACTAGTCCAAGACACAAGTAAAGAAGGGTAACATGAAATTGAAGTACACTAGAAAGTGGTGTGAGTCCCAAAAAATCCCTTGGCACAACACTTATGAATGCCGCTCCAAACAAACATTGTTGGCTGAGATGAAAGCCTCAGAGTCAGATGCTAAATCAGACTCAGACTTGAAACTGGATAAGGGAAAATGGATCATTGACACAAAACAGAGTGTCAACATTGCTACCACAAAGGTCTAGCCATAGGAACTAGAGGAGCCTGAATAATGGGAGCGAATCTTCCACTCACAGATGTGGGTGAAGGGGATCCCACTCCATTTCATTGTTGATATCGATAGCCAGAAGAAACCGATCTTAGTAGAAGTCATCAAGAGGTTGAACCTAACAATGATGTCACATCCACAACCATACACCATTGGTTAGCTCACCTAGGGATGAGACATCCATGTCAGCCAACAATTTCGCCTACACTATGAAATCAAATCCTTCAAAGACAAGTTATTGTATGATGTTGCTACCCTTGAAGTTTTTGATGTTCTTTTAGGACAACCATATATGTGGAAAAATCATGTTGTTTATGAATCTAGGCCCCATAGTGTCATTATTACGTTGGAAGGTCAACTCTATGGGGTATAAGAAGTAGTCCCAACTAATGCGGTCTCTTTAATCTCCACGAAATAATGTAGAAAGGTGGTCTCTTAGACCAGGATATTTGTCCTCTTTATGGTCCGGTCAAAAGGTGAACAAAAGGTCATTGGAACTGCCAAAAACTCTGCACGAGTTCTGATGCAACCCCCCTTCCCTCCTAGGGGTTATGCGACCTCCCGGTCAAGTATCTTCAAACAACTGAGCCAAATTATCTCCTCGAGACCCTGTTAGCCCCCAACTGGATTTAACACATGTCCTTTTTATCTTCTCAAGAATAGGTCGTATGGAACCTGCGGGCCCTCCTTTGAGTGCTTTTGAAACTTCAAAGTTGACGGGTGTTAGCTCCTCCCACTAGCCCCTCACCACATGTGATCTTGGGATATGACCCGAGGCTTAATCTCCTGAGCGCTTCGCGACTTCGAGCTTCGGTCGTTCTGAATACAGCTGATCCCTTTCCTCACAAACTCTGAACCGATGAAACTACTCGGGACCATATCTATGGTCCACGCCTCATCCGACAACCGACGATGGTGATCTACTTCGATAATTTGGGCTTAGGGAAGCTTGGCTTCACTACTCTCATTTTCCTCCAGAGTGCTATTTTCCTAGAGTACATGGATCTCTACCACATTTCCTTCTGGATCTAATGGTCCAGATCTATTTCGTCCTTCGCAACTTCGCGAAGATTGCCCTTTGCTCCACACAAATTCTCCTGGAACTTTGCCTCCCAGACTCGCTTATCTGCTGCCACATATCCTCCTCACAGGCAATGACTAGGATCGCTTTGCGACTTGAGGACTTCGACAATTCCCACTCATCGACACTCCAAATCCTCCGAACCACGAGTTTCCGAAGGAACCCATGACTAACCACTATGCAACTCTTCCCATATCTGACGGTCTGGAATGATCCCGCTTCCTCTTGAACAAATCTTGCTCATTAGTTTGTGAAATCTTCAAGGACTCCTCCCTATTGAAGAATTCTCACCTGATGTCTCTCTTGAGCTTGTTCCTCCTTTGAACTTTCACTCCTTAGAGTGTTTCTTCGACACTTAGTCGGATTTTGACTCTGTGCATGCCTCGCAACAAGTATTCACACTCTTCTGCAAATACTCTTAAGTTACTCCTCCTGGGCTTTTGAGTCAAAGGGACTCTGTCAATGAAATCCTTGCAGACAATATGCACACCTTGCATACAAAAATCCAAGTTATCTCTCTTGGACTTGTTCTTCCTCGACACTCTGAACTTCTCAGAATGACTTCTTCGATACTCAACCAAGTATCGATCCTGCACACACCTTGCGGCAAACTTCCTTCAACTTGATTCTTGAAGGGCGACTGTGCACTCCTTGCAATGGTTCTTTGCAGCTCAATTGTTCCTCTTGGACAATATGATACTGAATGTGTTTTAGCTTGCACACACACACCTTGCAAGGATCCTTTGCACTCTTTGCAAATATAAGTTTCACGTTATCTCTTCTGAGCTTTTGAGTCGAAACAGACTCTATCAACACACACCTTGCGGAAACTATGCACTCCTTGCATTTGCTCATAGAAGAGAAACAATTGAAACTTATCTAATATCTCACAAATTCATACATTCAACCATGTAAATGCATTCATAACATAAGAATAAGTAATAACAAAGAATTTCAATTAACAGAAGGCCTACCATTCATTCATTCAGATAGACACAACAATAACAACACACATTTGGAACAATGCTTCTATGTTATATTCATTCAATTGAAGATATACATATGTTCATACACCCTAATAAGCTTCAACAACAACAACAACTCTCTGCAACTTTCAACTAAATTACAACAACTATCAACAAATAAATTTCAGCAGCCATTCAACCTTCAACAACCTCATTCAGGAAACAATACATATATTTATACAAGAGGGCTCCTCGAGCCTTTCCCTTCGACTACTCTAGAGCTATCCTATCAAATTAAAAGCTTTCAACTACTAAGGCTTTATTACAATAAAGATTCGAGACAGACAAATAAGAGCGAAAGCTCCAGATCTGTACTGCAATCTACAACATTAAAAGAAAATACATTCCCCCATCGATCTCATGCAATGGTTCAGCTCCAAACATTTAAGATGTTCTTTAATTGCACTATTTTCAAAAGATTTACATGATATGCCACTTTAAAATTCAAAATTCACTTCAAAATGCGCGCTAGGGCGCTGAGATGTCCTCCATGTGCACTTTGATGATGATGCTCCTGCATCAAGGTCTCTTTACACAATAGAAGCAAGTGGATAAGATAGTAGAAGAGCACAAATACATCTTTGCATCACCTACTGGGGTGCCTTTGCAATGTCAAGTAAAGCACTTAATTGATTTGACACCTCACACTCTACCTAATGGCCTTATGTTTAGGCATACTATTATAAATAATGAATAAATCAAATTCCATATCCAAGAACTAATTTTGAAGGGCCACATTAGACCAAGATCCTCACCTGGCAGGATCCCAATCGTTCTGGTACAAAAGAAGGATGGGACATGGTGACTTTCTATTGATTACAGATCCCTCAACGATATCGCAATTAAAAAATGACACCTAATCCCACAGATTGATGAGCTTCTAGATCAGCTCAAGGGCGCCAAATTTTTTAGTAGGATTGATATGAAATCAGGCTACCACCAAGTGCCGATTGAGAAAATTGATGTATGGAAGACAACTTTCAAGTCTAAAGAAGATCTCTTCGAGTGGTTGGCCATGCCTTTTGGCTTGACTAATGCCCTTAGCACATTCATGCAGATGATGGATGATATATTGCAGCCATTCACAAACTCCTTTTTGGTTGTATATCTGAATGACATCCCGATCTTTAGAAAACCCTGGGAGGAACATTTGAAGCACATTCAATAGGTCTTGGGCACCCTGCGAAAACACAAGTTATATGCCAATTTGGAGACGTGTTCCTTTGACATGCAATGATCCAGGTGGATATTGGTGGCCACCCACCTATTCCAACTGGTTCCTCGTGTCCATTTTTTATTCATCATGTTTTTCTATACTGCTTTATAATTGTGAGTTCTACACTTATGGGGATTTCTGAAGCCTCACACATTCTCCGGGTGGATACGTGTGGCCTTTCACCTAATCCAACTGGCTTATTTTGTATGTTTTCATGTCAACACATCTTATTATACTTCTAGGGCTATTTTGGGGCCCTAAACGTTGGTTTCTTGACTCGCCACAGTCAGTCTAAATATGGAGTTAGAGTCTGACGACGGAATGTGTAGTTCTCTGAAATACCTTTCCAACGAGCTATCACGTGCCTAAACGAAGGTCATATGCAAAAGTTACGACCCTAGGAAGTTGAGGTACCAAATTACACCAACTTACCCATAGTGCCCACATGACTTTTGGCAGTTCACCTTCTAGGGTTAGGTTTTTGGAGGTCTAGGGTTTTGACATTCATGAGTAATATGAAAAGGGCCTCTAGAGCCTCATTATAATCCATTCTGCTTATATGGATGCGTGAAGCAGTCACATCTCTTCTCAGAGATAACTACCACCATTCAAGCAAGTTTCAGTTTTGCAGTTTTACAGTTTCAACCTATTTCATTATTTAATAGAAGATATTGTTCACTAGATATTTGTGTTATTCTTCCTATCTCTGTGTTTATTGTATTCAGTCTGTTAATCAGTTTTTTCCGCTCCTAAATCCGGATCAATGGTATTTTTTACACATTATTTTCGTCACCCCTATGACTGTTAATGATGTAAACCTATCCTTTGTCTTTAAAAGGATCAATGGCCTTAATCCTTAAAGAAGAATGAAGACACATTTTCCTAGAAAGATGAAAATCAATTTTCCCTTGTAAAAACCTTATAAAAATGGATCGTCGCACCTTGCTTAGTGTTAAGGGTGTGACTATCTAGGATCGTCGCAGGTTGCACCACAGTGGCCTACGACGTCATCGTAGTTTGCTCAGTGTTGAGGGTGCGACTATTTTTGTACGAAGGAAAAAGAAGAATTTCTCGAAAGTTCTAGAATAGAAGCTTCGAGGGTGAGGTGGCCTCCGATCGGTTTGGATGTGAGTCGCATCCCTGATCTCATGGGATCATCCTAACCTCTTCACCCTATCCCTTTCATCTTATAAAATTCGAGGAGTTCTCATTCAGAAAGTTAGCTTATAGATTGGAAAAGTTGGAAAGTTCCTGAGTTTTGTAGATTGGAGTTTTTGGAGCTTGTATGTTGGCTTTGAGCTTTGCTTTGTCAAGATAGATTGTTGATCTCAAAATCCATGGAGCAAAAGTGTGTGGGAAGAAAGGAACTGTTGGAAGGGACCTTACAACATCAAGGCATTGGTTATATTCTCCCTTTCATATCTTTAATACAATGATATATTTCTTTCCCATAAAATTAGTCTTATTTTATTGTATGACTCCTTGATCACATACATAGGTTTTGTTGAGTATACGCTGTTTCTTTCACTTCGTTGGCTTGTGTCTTTTTTATAGGTTCAACATCCCATAAGCCTTAGAATGGAGATAGGATAACACTAGCAAGGACAAACGACATTTAAAATGTATATAATTTATCTCTTGTTAGTTAGTATGCTTGATAATTAAAACTTAGTGAACGTTTTATATTATGTCTTGTTTTGTTCTAGTTTCAGGGTGAAACTAGGGAGATTTATTTGTGTCCACACTTACCGATTTGTCCGATAACGAAATTGGTGACCATACTGGGGAACATATTTTTTTACTAGTTTGTCTTGCTTTCTTGTTTTGATTGCTTGGGTTCTATTTTCCAAGTCATTGGGAGATCTAGATGAACTCTCTGATTGTTTAATTTCACTCGAAAACCTTCATGAGTTTTATTTTTTCCATTATTTCTTGGATCATTGAACCCTGCTTTGAGAGAAAACGCGATGATCTAGGATCATCGCACTCTTCCTTGAGAGACAGTGCGACGTCGTCACATTGTGGCCTTCTGTTACCCGCGACAATCTAGGGTCGACGCACTGTGTTAGTCTTCTAGCCTACGACGATTGTGATTTTTTTTAGTTTTTGATGGTTTTCCCTGCCCAGATCTGTGATAAGTGTTTGGGGTGATTTGTTGGGTCCGGTTACAGTCTCCTTGACAGTATTTGAATATGCTTTCAACCATATTTGCTTTGCTTTAACTTGTTTTCTTTAGAAAGATTTGATCTCTTGCTTTGAGTGTCTTTCAGTTACAAAGCATTGTTTTTCTTTAGAATTGTTTAGTGAAAGAACACTTATTTTATTGAATAGTTCGTGTTAAAAGAGAAAATTTGTTTGGGTTGCTTTGTTTTATAGAGATTTGTTATTGCTTTAAAAAAACAAATTTAATTTCTTGCTTTGCATTAGATTGGGGGCATCCTTGCATTTGAAGTAGCGAAATTGCATTCTTGTATTGGTGTAAAATCTCTTGGTTCATTTATTGAGGATCTTGATATTAATGAGTTTAATAAATTTTTGGGACATTGTGCATCAGGGAGTGATAAACTTTTTCTCCTTCTTGTAATATATCTTTCATTGAAGTGAAATATTTGCATTCTCATTTCTTTGCATTGTTTAGAGTTGGTCAAAATATCATCTCGTCCATGCCATTTTCCTCTTGAGTAAAGAACAACCTTAAAAATAAAGCGCTTATAAAAATTGATTAGACATTTTTATATTTTCTGGTAGCAAACCTACATTAGCTTAGAGTGTGGGGCTTTGGAATAGGTGTGAAAGATAACTTTCCAAAGCTGTAAACAAACATAGTATCTTGTGATAGAGAGAGTTTAAATCCACTTGCTACATTTTGTCCTAGGAAGCTCTTCTAACACGAGGGTGAATCACGAGGTCGCATTAGGACCGACATAGTTACTCACCCTGCTTTTTTGGTCTTAGTGTAGATATTGTGCATATTATTGGGGGTCACTTGAGAAGAAAATCCTGTGGGGACCTTCTCGAGTTGATTTCAGGCTAGATACCCTACCTTTGCATGTGGATAGGACTATCGACTATTTCCCCATGCATCATTGTCGTAATTGGTAACCTTAGTAGCCTATCTCTTTAGGGTCTTTACACGAGGTGACAGTGAAGGGGAAATTCTTTGCTATACTTGGAATCGACGTTGGCAAAACTCACTCAGGATCCTTGGAGGGTATACCCACAATTATGTGTGGGAGCTTGCACCAGGGCGTAAGTCCGTTAAGAAGGTCGTCAACGCAACTTTTCCACCCGCTCTATCTCAGCCCCTTCTTACATTGTTCTCGCGACGTTGGATTTCATCACCAACTAGTGCGTTCATTGTGAGAAGGTTTTGTTTGTTTGATTGCTTACTAGATTTTTAGCGTGTGCTGTTTGTTTTCCTTAAGAGACTCTAGGTTGGATTTGTGTTTAATGGTGTCAGTTACCGAAATGATCAATGAAGCAACCCCTCGTCCGAGGGAATTTTGTTTTTCCTTATTACAAAAACATTGGTCCTACTTACATCGCTACTTTGAGCCTTCTAGGTCTCACAATTGGATTACCGGTATGGTTGTTTTCCGCTCCGGTAATCTTGAATGAAACAAGTGCTTCAGTTGTAAGAACTTCCCCCCAAGAACATATACATCATGTTGATCCTTCGCCTTCTTCGCCAATAATATCTTCTTCACCTTCTTCACTTGCAAGGTCTTCTTCCATTTCTCCTTCTTCGTCGAGTGAAAGCTTTGAAGCTAGTAACCCGATAGATAAGAAGAAGAAGAAAAGGAAGATTAAGAAGAAGAACAATAAGAAAGGGTCGAAATTTCCAACCACTACCAGACATGTTAGAAAACCACCAGTTACTGATAATCGTGTTGGGAGTGTTGATGATGCCAAGATCACCCAAACAACCCATAATCCCAAGCACCCTTGCAGGCTTTATAAGGGTATCCATCTTCTTAAATATTGCCTTGGTCTATCCAAGGTTATAGAAGCATGGTCTACACACCCTCACCAACCCATGTCATTAGCCTCTGAACAACATGCCGATGACCTCCCATCAACTGGTGGGGATACCATTGGGAAGAAGAAAAGTAGAGTCAAGTTCCCATATATGTTATGCTTAGAGAGTCATCAAACACACATTTTCCCTCGTATGGACAAAGCCTCGAAATTACTGGAATACATATCTGTTTCCCAACCACAATTTTCGTCTTCTTACTGCAACCTTATTCTCAACTCACATGTAGTTGATGGATTGATCAATCCAGTCTCTTCGTCGGTCGTTCTGGTTGATCAGGTTGTCAATCTGGTCACGTCCTTTGTTGAACCAGTTGATAAAGTGATCGATTCGATTTTATCCTTGGTCGATCCCACTCTCTCGTTAGAGAGTGCAAACCAAGCAGTCGATCCATTTCCACTTGTCAACCCCATTCTCCCCTTGGACAATGAAACCCAAGTGGTCGATATTATGTCATTATCAATCGATCCTACTCTCCTTCTAGAGAGTAAACCTGATGTTGCCAACATTTTTCTCGTTGATATAGAATCTACCGTGCTAGGAGGTATTCCTCCTTCTTCCGTGGAATCTCCTCCAAGTAATGAGGCCATACTTTTTGATTGGGGTGCACTAACTGGACCTCATCTTCCCTCTCACATTCCTTTCAAGATTACAGTACAAGTTTGTGGTTAGGACGTTCCTCAGATGCTGATAGACAAAGGTGCGTCCGTTAGTATTTTGTCCTCTATTGCTTGGCAAGCTTTGGGTTATCCTCATCTTATGCCGGTTACCTAGAATATGTAAGCTTTTAACAGAAGAACCAGTCAAGCTTTAGGAGGCCTTCCTCAGTTTCCCATAACTTTGGGAGGGAAAACTGTCGTTATTGACGTCATGGTAGTCCACGATCCCTTGGATTTTGATTTACTCCTTGGGTGAGATTATGTCTATGCCATGAAAGCTATCATTTCCACTCTTTTTTGTGTGATATATTTCCCTCACGATGGAATAATTGTGACTATTGATCAACTTTCATTCGTTGGTCCTGACTTGACCATCAACTCAACAACTTCCCTAAACGGTTCTTATATGCAGACAATATCACCCCTGCCATAGGTCAATTATGTGGCGTTGTCTCCCATGCTTTCAACTGCCGATGAAGATGAGCCTCTCAATGTAAGCTCAGTCTCTTATGAATTAGATCCATTAGTTGACATGGTTATCTTTTCGGTAGGGCTATTGGAGCCTAACCTCTTTATCCCCGTCGTGACCCTCGACATGTGTTCCATCCAGAGTGTGTTTCTTCCATCAAGTGAATATCTCTTGGAAGCCATGACCGAGTTTTGTCCCTTGACATGGTGTCCTTCCATAGCATTGTTCTCTTGGAATCCATGATCAAGAAGGTATTGAGCATGGTTTTCTGATTTCAAGCTCATTAAAAAATGAAACCAGCTTTGAGAATGATTTTTTGATTTCAAGCTCAATAAAATATGAAACCAGCTTTGAGCATGGTTTTCTGATTTCAAGCTCATTAAAAAATGAAACCATCTATGAGCATGGTTTTCTGATTTCAAGCTCATTAAAAAATGAAACCAACTTTGAGCATGGTTTTCTGATTTCAATCTCATTGAAAAATAAAACCAGCTATGAGCGTGGTTTTCTAATTTCAAGATCATTAAAAAATGAAACTAGCTTTGAGCATGGTTTTCTGATTTCAAGCTCATTAAAAAATGAAACCATCTATGAGCATGGTTTTCTGATTTCAAGCTCATTAAAAAAAGAAACCAGCTTTGAGCATGGTTTTTTGATTTCAATCTCGTTAAAAAATGAAACCAACTACAAGGATAGTTTTTGTGTCTCTGTGGAAACCTCGTTAAAAAATGAAACAGAGCCTATGAGCATAGTTTCCGTTTCTGTGTCAAGCTCATTAAAAAATGAAACAAAGGTATGTGGATTGAACTTGGATTCTCGAGCATAGTTCATGTTCCCGTGTCAAGCTTGTTAAAAAATGAAATAGTTGTTCCCCCTCTCTGTTTGAGTCAAGTCCTGCGTCTAGTATTTGAAGCTTCATTTCATTTGCCTTTGTAGTTGGATGAAACGAAGCTTGGGGGGAATTTTCTTACAACCTCTGGAATTCATGCTGAATTTAAGCCACTAGCTTCTTAAGCTTGGGGAAAAGTACCAACCATCCCTGGATAATGCATTGGGAAGTTGCAAGCATAGTTTTCTATGGTTCAAGCTTGTGTAAAAATGAAACCGGGTCAAAGCATAGTTTTGTTTAGTATTTAATCTTGTGTAAAAATAAAATCTCTCCGAAACATAGTTTAGTTTATTTTTTAAGCTTGTGTAAAAATAAAATCTATCCCAAGCATAGTTTTGTTTTGTTTTAAGCTTGCGTAAAAATGAAAACAATCTCGAGCTTAGTCTTTGTTTTTTTTCATTCTCGTAAATACCCGAGAATGTAACCGAGTAAACTTTTATCACTTTTTAAGACTCGTAAAGGTTATACGAAAAATGAACCCCCTGGAGTTCCCTTTAAGCTCTTTTCAGGCTCTCTAAACATGAAAATATTGCCGAGCGATATTGTTCTTTTCACGTTCATTAAAGTGTTTGAAGAAAATGTCCATTGAGTGGTACATTATCTCTTTTTCGGTCTCATCAGACTACTTTACGAAAAATAACTTTTTGGAGTTTCCTTTAAGTTTTTTTTCAGACTCTCTAAATATGAAAAACCCGAGTTTTCTTTCTTTGGACTTGTAAAAGAAGGATCGAAAGACCCATATGGGACCGAACCACTCCTTCCTAGGGTTCGTTAAACATACTACGAGGGACTTATCTGAAGGATGAGCTTACATTACAAGCATACGTTTTCCTCCTCAAGCTTGCGTAAAAATAAAGAGGTACTCGCCAAAAATGGTGGGGGAAAAATTGGAAAAGAAATGTATTTAAACCTGTATTCTATAGAAGAGTTGCTTTTGAACATGACACCTTTTCACTCGCTTTGTGTCTAGGTTGGAAAATCCACTTGTCTCTTGATCATACCCCTTTCTAAGATTACCAATTGGTCTATGATCCCTATTGTTGAGTCAATGTTTCCAAGACAATTGTCGTGTTGTCAATATGTTCAAAGAGAAGTTCAACCCGGAAAGCCTTCTATTGCGTCGACCATTTCTGCAGTCTTTAAGCCTTCTATTGCGTCGACCATCCCTATGTCAGTCTTGAATCACTTGTTACTTTGAATCTACTTCAAATCTTGTTACCCATTTCATGTCATTGATGGGGGATACATTAAGGCACTCCTATGATGAGTCTTTTCCAGTCGACTTCAACTCATTATCCAGAAATTAGACTTAGAAACTTATTGGTACCTTGGAACTTGCATGCTTCAATAGTAGGTTTCCTCGTTTTCGACAATGGGTTTTCATTATTGACCCCTGATCGAGAGATTTCACCGAGTGTTCGACTTCAACTCATTAATTCATACGTGTTGGATTGTACTAGTGTACCTTGGGAGTCATTGACATTAATGGTGATTTCCCTTACACTTGTTAATGATATACACTAATGACCGGTAATCAAGTGGTTTCTACCATGTTCGACTTTAGCACATGTATTCGCATGGTTAGATTCGCATGGATATTTTCTGACAGATTCAGGTTGCGTTGGAGTGTATCCATATTGTACTATTGCATAGATCCACAATGTATGTCTCGTGGCTATGTTCAAATGTGAGTCTTTAACACATAGATCCACAATGTATTTTTGGTGGCTATGTTCAGATTTGAGTCATAATGGCATGGATCCACAGTGTATGTTTGGTGGCCATGACTTGTATTACTTGACATGGATCTTTGCATGTCGACATTTATGCTTTGAGTCATTTGTATTTTGAGTATGAGAATTCCTACCTCACTGATGATATATTATTGTACTATATTTCCTTGTTTGTTGGCAGGTTTTCGACTGACGTGTTCCTTGTTCCCTACACACACTCGACAAAGTATTTCAGCTATCACTCTGTTCTAACTTCATACTTTGGGGGGCTCACTTTTACACATTATTTTCTTCACCCCTATGACCGTTAATGATGTAAACCTATCCTTTGTCTGTAAAAGGATCAATGGCCTTAATCCTTGAAGAAGAATGAAGACACATTTTCCCAAAAAGATGAAAATCATTTTTTCCCTTGTAAAAACCTTATAAAAAGGGATCGTCGCACCTTGCTTAGTGTTAAAGGTGCGGCGATCTAGGATCATCGTAGGTCGCACCATAGTGGTTTGTGATGTTGTCATAGTTTTCTCAGTGTTAAGGGTGCGATGATTTTCGTACGAAGGAAAAAGAAGAATTTCTCGAAAGTTCTAGAATAGAAGCTTCAAGGGTGAGGTGGCCTCCGATCAGTTTGGATCTGAGTCATGTCCTTGATTTCATGGGATTATCCTAACCTATTCACCCTATCCTTTTCATAATATAAAAGGAGAGAAGTTATCATTTGGAAAGTTAGCTTGTAGATTGGAAAAGTTGGAAACTTCTTGATTTTTGTAGCTTGTATGTTGGCTTTGAGATTTGCTTTGTCAAGATAGATTGTTGATCTCAGAATCCGTGGAGAAGAAGTGTGTGGGAAGCAAGGAAATATTGGAAGGGACCTTACAACATCAAGACATTGGTTGTATTCTCCTTTTCATATCTTTAATACAATGATATATTTCTTTCCCATAAAATTAGTCTTATTTTATTGTATGTCTCCTTGATCACATACATAGGTTTTGTTGAGTATACATTGTTGCTTTCACTTCGTTTGCTTGTGTATTTTTTACAGGTTCAACATCCCATAAGCCTTAGAATGAAGCGAGGATGACACTAGCGAGGAAAAACAACATTTAAAAGGTATGTCATTTATCTCTTGTTAGTTAGTATGCTTGATAATTAAAACTTAAGGAAAGTTTTATATTCTGTCTTGCTTTGTTCTAGTTTCAGGGTGAAACTAGGGAGATTTGTTTGTGTCCGCACTTACCGATTTGTCCGATAATAGTATCAGAGCGGTCTTCTCTTCATTTATTTTTCTTCGTGCATGTCCCCTGTTGTTCTTGAGTTTATAATTTAAGGCTCTAAAGTATACTGTCAAGGCATCCGAAAAGATAGAGAGAGTTAAGGGTTAAAATATCAATTTGTGAAGGGTAAATCATAGTTGATTCCTCAACTGTCTCTGTCTAGCTTCCCATTGTTCTTGGATGTTGATATCTCTCTCGATAACTGCCCACGAATGTTCTAACTCGACCCGAGTATTTGCTGCTTATAGGATGGTATTAAATAAGTTCAAAGCAATGCTAGTGTGATCTATAAGGCCAGGTTCTATGTTAGGCGGTCTAGTATTGGGGACAGTCATGAGGGGTAAAAATTTATTAAATTATAAAATGTTCAAAGATTACGTTACCTCTGTTTTGAAAGATACAAAAAAAAAGGAGTTCTTGAATTTAAAATAATAACATAACAACGGTAGAGGCCATTTCCTGTACTTGAAATAATTAAGAGTGTTGAGAATGATGGAAGAAGAAGAAACATAACACTGTTAGAAATATGAGGCTTTAATCACAAAAAAATCTCATATCATAACAAAAGAAGGGAAGAAAAATGAAATTTCTAATGAAGTACAAAACGTAACGATCCAAATGACCTACAGGTCTTGAAACTGTTGATAGCAATCATAGAGGAAAATCTGTAAATGATTAGATAATCAAATAAATTCAAACTACAGTAGAAGTTTGTGATAAATTGTAGCTGGTCATTCATTAGAAAGACATGAAAAGAAAGATGTTGAAAACAAAGTAAAGGGACACATAACTTCAAGTTGTCAGAATTCATAATCTCTTTTGCATTATCTTATCACTGCAAATGAGAAAAACTTCTAGTACAATCGACTCCAAAGCAAAAAGCCTTGTCTTCAGTCTTGTAAAATTATATTTATACATGATCACCAAATTATTTTTCTGTTGGTGATTAACTAACTTCTGAAGGTTAACAGTTACATAAATGTGTAATATTGAACCATTTGCATTTCTGATCCAGGTGGATATTGGTGGCCACCCACCTTTTCCGACTGGCTCAAAATAGTTTTCTGGCAATTTTGGCAATTTACTATTTTTAGCAGGTTTAACTTCCGGGGCCATTTTGAGGGCCTAAATGAAGGTTTTTT